>JAYMTK010005028.1:0-10579 GCA_036897405.1 Pelargonium myrrhifolium | reverse complement strand
TAGGAGGGGAGTTAAGTGCAAGAAGTGTTGTGTCCAGGAACTGGGCTCTTTTTCTTTGCCTGTGTAGCTTCTGTGCTGGAATGTTGTTCACTAACAGGTATTTTCGCTTCTGGGTTTTTGTTATTTTCTCTAAATTTGTAATCTTTGGCTTTTCCCATGGTTTATGTGGCTGAATTATGGATTTGGGTCTGGTGGGTATCACTGTAGTAACAGAATTTGATTGGTTTTGGTTCTTAACTTTTGAATTGGATGATTGTTGTGTACTTGGTGAATTGGAGCTCAATGCATTTTTATTGAATTTTGTTCTGATTGTTTGTTGTGGATGGACATTGACTGAATTTCATGTAATGTGGCTTGAGCATCGTCTGTTCTTCACTAGGATGCATGCATTTTGGCATTTCGAAAGTAAATTTTATGCCTTTGTAATCTCTGTCACTTCTCTGGTTATGATCTATCATTAGTTTCCATCTTTGTTGATTTTGCTTAACATATCTTTTGATGTTTTCTTCGTCCGCCATGTAATCGTAGATGTGTAGGCATTGTGATAAGATTCATATTCTGGATTATGCATGATCTATTGTAAACCTGTTACTTTCTCGGGTTTCTCTTCCACTTATGTTTGGCATTTTTGTCTTGCTAGAATTGTTACTGAGCTTAAATTTTGATTCATCTGGGGTTGGGGTCTGGGAATGATGAAGGCTAATGCTTGTCACTTTAGTTTATTTCTTTCCTATATGCATTCTTACTAAAAATGTATTCAATAAGTTTTGTGACTCTTTCACATGAATTTTAACATGTTACATATTTATAGTACTTTGATATCAATCCTTCACAGTTTCTTTAATTCTTTTCTTGATACAAAGTAAGTTATTTTCAGATGTTTTATCATATTGCATTTTCAGTGTCATGAAACATTAAATTTACATGCTGGGGGGTTTTATTGTTTGTATGTTGCTGTCATACTAATGAAGAAGTTTTGGGTCAGGATGTGGATAGCCCCGGAGGCTAAAGGCATGGCAAGGATATCTAGGATTCAAGATGAACTGACTAATGTAGTTTCTGAGGGTGGTTCTTATCCAAAACTTGTTAGTGTTTATTTATAACTCTAAGGTGTCTTATTAATTGCAAAAACATCCAAACTTGATGCGCTGAAATAATTTTTTCCTTATTGATGTCTCCTTCTAAAGGTTGAAAAACATGAATCCAAGAATGGTCTAGGGGAGGTTTCAATGAGCAAGTATCCAATTCAGTAAGAAAAGCTGGTGCTTATTTAACCTTGAATTCATTCATGAGAGATGGCATGTTCTCTTTTGTTACCTAAATGCAAAGTTGTTGCTGTTGATGCAGAATAGTGGATAATTCAGTATCAAATTTAGGGATGGAATCAGCTGGTAAGGCAGTTCAGTCGGTAGTGAATCGCCTTCCCGCATCTGGGAGCCTGAAGACTGTTGTACCAGCAAAAAGAAAATGCTTTATGGTTATAGGAATTAATACTGCTTTTAGTAGTCGGAAACGAAGAGATTCAGTTCGTGCAACTTGGATGCCGCAAGGTGCATGAATTGGTCCCCGTGCTTACTTTTTCTTTTTCGCTTTTCTTCTTCGCCCCTTCTTTTATGCTACTCCAATTGCTTCTGTATCTGATATATGATTTATGTCCATTTGGACAAAAGGCGACAAAAGGAAGAAGTTGGAAGAAGAGAAGGGCATCGTGATACGGTTTGTCATAGGTCACAGGTGGGTTTTGATATTCTACTTCTCCACAACAATTCTGTTTGAACTTTGCAGCATGAAGTTACGAATCTTGTTTACATCATTTCCTCATTATTAGGGAATTTAGAACTAATTTGGACTGAAGAGTCGATAGAGTGGAGTACCTTTCATTACTTTCATGTTACATTTAACTAACAAAAGAAGGTCATGCATTTTTACTGTGACGATGTATTGGCCAATAAAATTACATCAATGTTTCAATATTTTCCTCGAAACAGTTGCGGTTGGCTCAGAAAATTGTGAACTCCTTTAAGTTCTGTATTAATTCGAGGAAATTGTCGTCATGAACTAGTACTATCGATATCCTCATATCCTAATTTTGTTTTCCATTCTCATTTTTATGATTTATTCAGTGAATCTTCTCTTCGTACAATGAGTAACATAACCTTTGAATTGATGAAAATACATGGTGCACATGCTTGGGTACAATCCATTTTGCAGCCAGTTCAGTATCCATCAATTAACTATCTCCTTTTTGTCCCTAGTGCTACATCTGGTGGAATTGTTGATAAATCTATTGAGGCTGAGCAAGCATTGTATGGAGACTTCTTGAGGCTGGTGATGATTCTTTCTTTTATACCTCTTATTTCTTTGTACCGGTTATCATTATGTTTTAGCGCTCGGAATTTGAAGAATTTAGGTCTTAATGTTTTTGCATATACCATATGTCAACAGGATCATGTTGAGGGCTACCTAGAATTGTCAGCCAAGACAAAAACTTATTTTTCTACAGCAGTTGCTTTATGGGATGCAGAGTTTTACATAAAAGTTGACGACGATATTCATGTAAATTTAGGTAAAAGAATTCCTATTTTCTTACATGTATCTTTCTTCATTTTTTTAGGAGAGGGGTTTGGCATGGACCCCTACCATTATATTTAAATAAAGATAAATAAAAAAAAAAAAACTACAATATATCTCAATTCCTTGTTTGGTAAATTAAAAAGCAAAAAATAGAAGCAAAAACTGTTTTAACATATATATTTTTGCTTTAAATGCTAAAAGATTGGAAAACTATGTCAAAATGTTTTATAGTATATAATACTTATAGATAGAGGTTCTACCATTAGTTATATAACTCAGTAAATTTCATCTAGATTTGTATATATTATTGTCCGTTTTCTTATTAGTTATTAGCTTATCAGCTTCTGATATAACACAGCAACACTTGGAACAACTTTAGCCTCACACCGCATGAAACCTCGGGTCTATCTTGGCTGTATGAAGTCTGGTCATGTCCTTTCCCAAAAGTAAGCAGGTTTCTTTAGTTTGTGATCTTTTAATAATTGAGTAAGCGAAAATATTTGGTTCTAAAGTGTTGTGGGAATGAAATAGGTGGAGAAAGTACTATGAACCAGAGCACTGGAAATTTGGCGAGGTGGGAAACAAGTATTTTCGTCATGCTACGGGGCAATTATATGCCATTTCTAAAGATTTGGCTGTTTATATATCTAGTAACCAGTAAGTGGCTACATATCTTTGTGAACTGGTATAAGCAAAGTTTATTTCTATATCATTGATGTTGACGGAAAATTGTGATGATAATTTAATCTTATATCATCTTTAGGCACATGTTGCACAAATATGCTAATGAAGACATTTCACTGGGATCTTGGCTTATTGGTTTAGATGTGGAGCATATCGACGACAGGAGAATGTGCTGTGGCACCCCGCCTGGTAGACAAAAAACCATTGTTATTTCATAATTGTGTTGATAGCGAGTAAGACTTGGCATGTATATGTTCCCTTCCCTCTGAGAACAAAATTTTGGGTGTTACTTGTATTTCAGATTGTGAGGTGAAGGCTCAAGCAGGAAATGTGTGTATAGCTTCTTATGACTGGAGATGTAGCGGGATTTGTAGAGCTCCTGAAAGGATCACGGATGTTCACCAGAGGTGCGGGGAGGGTGAGAATGATGTATGGAAGGCAAGTTTTTGAGAGATGGAAATTATAGAGTTCCCAGAAACAAAACTGAAAAGAAAGAAAGACACATTGGATTGGATGTATGTAATACCAGAAAGTAGTGTACGTAGTAAGAAAGATAGAGAGAGGTAGGGTAGCTATTGTAAGTTGTCTTTAGGCCATGCACCATTGAAAATCAAAATGTGGTTTAAAACTAATAAATAGTAATGCCAATTGATTTGCTCCAAGTTATTGGATGCATAATACAGATTTTTGTAGAGAATGTGCCTGACTCTTTGGTCCAATATTGTAAGGACCGACCTGGGTCTAGAAACGGTTGGGTTACCCGATCCGGACCTTGAAGTGTGTGTAGTGATGCTCTTTTATTATTATTTTCATATTATTGTTTATGTTTTTATGATACACACACACACACATATATATATATATATATATATATATATATATATATATACACATTAAAAATATGGTTTAAATTCCGTAATCAACTCAAACTAGATCCCATAATTATGGGATTAGATAACCAGTGGCATAACTGCTTTGACTGACTAGCTTGGCTGATAAATCATAAATCAAATCAAAGTTATGAAACAGATAGTTGTAGGGGTTTCAAACAAAAAATTACACTTTGGTCGATGATGATGATGATTCTGACCAGTTGAAACAAAAACAATGATTCCAGGATTGACGGAGGACGTGGTGAAGGAGATACTGCGCAAGCTGCCATTGAAATCAGCCGCACAATGCAGGTGTGTATGTAAGTCCTGGCATCATCATCTTTATTCCGACCCACTTTTATTATTATCATTTCATCAAGATTTGTTCATAAGTTTCTTGAAGAGGAGCCATAACAGCATTTACCGTCTTCACGTCCTACTTGTGGAACACAATATTGGCATATCTGAATTCACCAGGGACCTGCCTCACATTACTACTCCCATAGAATCCATCTCATATGCCCGTTCCTGCAATGGCCTAATCTGCTTTGGTTATGACCCCAAACATGACAGTCCTGTTTACATAGCTAACCCTGTTTCAGGACACTTATTAACCCTTCCAGGGGTCAACCACAAAGAGCCTGACACTGAAACTGAGAATAAGATCAAAGGAGGGTGGGCTGTGAGTGGCTTTGGCTTCATTCGGGAGAGCAATGAATACATATTGGTAAAGTGTAGGGATTGCAGTATAAACAGTGACATTGAGGCAGAGATCCTTACTTTTAAGCTAAGTGACAACCCCAATTCCTGCAAGTGGAGAAACATTGGCGTCGTACCATTCATCTTCAATTATTACAACCGAAATGTGTTTCACAATGGACTCTTTCATTGGATTGGGCGGTATGGTTTCTTTTCTGACAAGATGATGGTGTCATTTGATGTCAAAAGCCAGCAGTTCCTAGAGTTTCCATACCCAGAGCCACCCACCTTTTCAGCTCAGTTATGGAGGGATAACAGACAACAATGGGATTTGTGGAGCAGAGCCAATCGTCTCTCTGTCATCTGTTATGTCCAGGACGGCGGAGAAGTGAGTGAAGTTGAGGTGTGGGGGATGAATGAGAATGAGAATGAGGATGAGGATGAGGAGTGTTGGAGTTGGAGCAGAGATTTTGTGATAAAAAAAGCAGTAGATGATGCTAGTCTTTCTATCTTTGAGGTGCTCAAAGTGGTAGAGGATGGCAATCTCCTGATCCGAACATGGGAACGTTTTCATGTTTATAACCCGAGAGATGGGAGTTTCCGACTTATCAAAGAGCTCAACACGACTGATGCACCTAAAATTTTCTGGTTCTTTATTCATGACACTCCCAGCCTTGTTTCCCTCAAAGAACTGCCCATTAATTAGTTGATTCTACATTCATGTTCACTCTACTACAATAATATGTATTATGCATCCAATAACTTGGAGCAAATCAATTGGCGTTACTATCTATTAGCTTTAAGCCACATTTTGATTTTCAATGGTGCATTGCCTAATTCAAACATTTAAACTTTGAGATTTTTATTGCTATGTGAGGATTGAATGAATTTAGCATGCATTCAATATTTTCATGTAATTATAGCATTGTCAGAGCATATATGTTTGTCATGGTTTTATCTATAGAAAAATTCTGTTTAGCCATCTCAGTCTATGGTTACTGCTTAAGAGCTGGTTCAATTAAGTTGATGAGGATGATCTGGGTTTGAGTGAAGCTTAAGGTCAACCAAATGACACTCAAGAGATACACTAATGAATCTGGTCACGGGTAATTGGATAGTGAAAGTGGACTGCGAAAGACCTTTCATTTGCATTAGTATTTACCTCTACGAGGAAAAGGAAAGTATTTCATGTGAATTTTGCTTCTGTCAAAAATCACTACTCAGTTCTGCAACCAATTTATTTTAAAATACCACTCATGCATTTTGCATACATGATTCATATCAATATCTTGCATCCCTTATGCACGCATACGCTAAATAAAAATGTCTTTCGAGAGTTAAGGACAAGAAGTCCTGTTTCTAGGAATTGGGTTCTTTTTCTTTGCCTATGTAGCTTCTGCACTGGAATGTTGTTCACTAACAGGTACTTTCGCTTGTGGGTTTTTGTTGGTTTCTCTAAATTTGCAATCTTTGGCATTTCCCATGGTTTCTGTGGCTGAATTATGGATTTGGGTCTAGTGGGTATCACTGTAGTTACAGAATTTGATTGGTTTTGGTTCTTAACTTGTGAATTGGATGATTGTTGTGTGCTTGGTGAATTGGAGCTCAATGCATTTATAGAATTTTGTTCTGATTGTTTGTTGTGGATGGACATTGACTAAATTTCATGTAATGTGGCTTGAGCATGGTCTGTTCTCCACTAGGATGCATGCATTTTGGCATTTCGAAAGTGAATTTTATGCCTTTGTAGTCTCTGTCACTTCTCTGGTTATATATGATCTATCATTAGTTTCCATCTTTGTTGATTTTGCTTCACATATCTTTTGATGTTTTCTTCGTCCGCCATGTAATCGTAGATGTGTAGGCATTGTGATAAGATTCATATTCTGGATCATGAATTATCTATTGTAAACTTGTTACTTTCTCGGGTTTCTCTTCCACTTATGTTTGGCATTTTTGTCTTGCTAAAATTGTTATTGAGCTTAAATTTTGACTCATCTAGGATTGGGGTTGGGGTCTGGGAATGATGAAGGCTAATGCTTGTCACTTCATTTTATTTCTTTCCTATATGCTTTCTTACTTAAAACGATATTCAATGAGTTTTGTGAGTCTTTCACATGAATTCAACACGTTACATCGTTCTAGTACTTTGATATCAATCCTTCACAGTTTCTTCATTTCTTTTCTAGTTACAAATTAAGTTATTTTCAGTGTCATGAAAGGTTTAATTTACATGCTGAGGGGTTTTATTGTTTGTATGTTGCTGTCAAACTAATGAAGAGGTTTTGGGTCAGGATGTGGATAGCCCCAGCTGAGGCTAAAACCAGTAGAGGATGGCAATCTCCTCATCCGAACAATGGAATATTTCCATGGTTATGGTTATAACCCAAGAGATGCATTGGATCGAGTTTCCGAATTATATATATATATCAAAACAACTGATCGATGCACCGGCCTAATTAATATATACCGGTTCTTTATTCATGACACTACTCCCACCCTTGTTTCCCTCTAATAAGAACCGCCCGTTAATTAGTTGATTCTACTTTCATGTAATACAAGATTTTATGAGCTACATATTATAAGGGCATCACTATTTATTCATTTTAAACCACAATTTCAATGGTGCATGGCCTAGTCACAACTTATTTATTTATTTATGGAAAATACTATTTATTCCATTAAATCATGATGAACATATGTAATAATTGAAACCGGAACATCCTCCTGTCTAAACAAAACGAAACTGATATAGAATCAGGTAATCTAGATAATTCATGCGCTACCCTATTCGCAGATCTCTTAACAAAACTGAAATTGAATTCATCAAAACAACTTAAAAGAGAAAGACAATCAATCACCATTAAACCCGTCCTACTTGACTCCTTCCGACCATCCTTCAAAGCTTTAATCACTGTTAGTGCATCTGATTCGACAACTACACGCGACCACTCTTCATCCGCTAACGTCACCAACCCTTATCGTATCGCCCATGCTTCTGCTTCCCTTGGAGACAACACGACACCCCATCTCCGACGGCCTGCACCCAACACTGATCCACTTGAATCCCTCAACACCCATCCCGCAACGGACCGATTTGTCCAGAATTGACTGAAGCATCCACGTTCAATTTCACCCAACCCAACTCTGGTTTACTCCACTTACTTAAATGAGCCTCTGTCCCCTCCCTTCGCTCCGATGGGTTTGAGCCTCCCTCCAAGAACACAATAGCCTCGCACTAGCTTGTATCACATCTTCAACTTTTCACTTAACTTTGTTCCATATTGATCTCTCCTCCTTCTCTAAAACAAGCTTCCACCACTCCTTAAAATTCAACCCCGGCGACCATGGAACACTACAACCCAAAAGCACCCAAATCCGTTCCACCTCTCGACAACCCAACAATGCGTGTTCATCGGTTTCGACCTCCCTACCACAACCTCCACACATAACGTCCACCTCTACTCTCCTATGATGGAGTCTAACCAAAGATGGCAAAAATCCCTTACATATACACCAAACAAGATGTTTTGCCTTGCTCGAACATTGCATATCCCATGTCTTTTTCCCACAGTCATATTTGCAACATCCCTCATGAACAACCCCTACATTCATCGATTTATATGCACTTTTTACTGTATAAACTCCATGAACATTATGAGCCCAACACCAACCATCATCTGTATCACTTCTACTCAATAATAAACCAAAAATAGCATTTTGTTCATTGATAGAGAATAAGGAGGACAACAAACTTGCATTCCATACACGCCTGTCCAGTTCAAACGAGTGACATACCATAAGATTATTATGCCCCGGAGGAGCCAACGACTGCACCATCCACTTTTCCATCCCTACAAGCCAAGGATCTTTAAAAACCCGGATTGAGTTGTCGTTACCCACTCTAAGAAAGTTTCCCGATTTAATCAATGACTGAGCCGATCTAATGCTTCGCCAAATGTAGCTTGGGTTTGAGCCCGTTGAAGCATCAAGAAACGTCGATCTCGAGAAATAAATCCCTCTCATCACCCGAGAAAACAAACAATCCGAATTGGTCATCAAACGCCAACCTTGCTTTCCAAGCATTGCAAGATTAAACGCTCTATAAGTCTTCTCACGCCTAAACCACCAACACACTTTAAAGGAGTTCATCATTCGCTCCAAGGCATCACATGTATCTACCGAAAGTAAAAACAAACTCATCGCATAGTGGCAATGCTTGAGCAACCGTCTTGAGCAACACTTCTTTACCCGCTTTAGATAAAAACTTTCTACTCCATCCTCTCATTCGTTTAGCGAGACGGTCTCGAATAAATGTAAAAACTTCTTTTTCCTTTCTACCCACCTCCACCGGAAGTCCCAAATATGCACTAATGGCTCCTTCCTCACCTACTCCAAGAACTGCAAACTTCCTCGCGTTGTTCTTGAACAGTACCTTTACTAAAAACAATTGAATTAGACTTATTCAAATTCAAGACTTGACCTGATGCCCGAGAGTATAATGTTAGTGCGTCTTTGATAGCGGTGGTTTCCTCGATATTTGCTCGACAAAAGAAAATACTATTATCGAAAAAGAACAAGTGCGAAACCGACAGGACTACTTGAGCGATTTTACAACCATGTAACTGACCTCTCGTTACCATTCAGCTCAATAAAGACGACAATGCTTCGGAGCATAAGATATATAGCTTATGTCTTTTCTATTATATACACACACACACACACACATACTATAAAAGTAGGGAAAAAAAACTGATTGATAATTCGTATTAGAGCGCCACATCATCAAAATTTTAATTTTGGCACGAATTTTTACTTAATTATGTAATTAACCCAAATGACTTATAAGATAAGTAAAATGGTAAATTAGTGTAATTAAAAATAAAATTCATATAAAGATATATATCAAAAACATCACTCAAATCCTTATGTAACATTATGAATAAGAAGAAAAAAAAAATTAATATCACTAGTTAAATTACACTAGTTAAGGCTTATAATTTTTTTTAATGTTTTCAGTCTTGTGAACAAATATAATATAGATAAATTTTTCGTATTTGATGCTAATTTTTTATTAGTTTAGAGTGTTAAATGTAAGTAATTTTACTAATCAATATCTTTTAAATTCGTTAATTTTGTTTAAATATGATATCAATTGCAAATATTAATAACCCGTGTTATTGCAAATATTAATAATCCGTCCAACGCACACAGTGGCGGATCCGAAACCTCATATTAGTGGGGACACATTATTATAAAATAATATAATAAAAAAAAAGAGAATGAAAAAATATCATTAAAAAGTTGGATCCAACGGGTCGCTCCGCACATACAAATTTTTCAAAATTGATATAAGTGAAATTTCAATGAAATGTCTTAATTTCATTGGTTTGACATAATTTGATGGTGCTATTGTCTAGTTCCTCATATATACATTTATTTTAAGAGCGAGCGAGTATAAATTAAACTAGTATTTTAACCCATACGTTGTACGGGTAGTAAAACTTATAATGAAAACAATAGTTGATATGATTAGTACGCAACATGAGATGTTTGAATTTTTTTTCACTTCCTTCATTGGTTTAGGTTTTTATAAATCGATTATTCATTTCATTTGAGTTGTAGTGCGATGTGTTTGAATTTATATTCATTTCAATAGTTTATTACAAATCGATTTTATGTAACATTTTGTATAACCATTTAATCAGAACTTAAAATTTTCAATGTTCATTACATGAACAATTATAATA
>JAYMTK010005027.1:0-10580 GCA_036897405.1 Pelargonium myrrhifolium | reverse complement strand
CATATGACATAATAAAATTTTCAAAATTAAACAATATAATAAAATATATAATGTTTCAATATTTTAATTTCATTCTATGATAAGGTAGAATGTTCATTCCTTAGGTTGAGATAGGGAATAGATATTCAAGGAAAAGCTATAATGGACTTTCCTCTGGGAATGGGCTTTCCTGCAGCTATTCCAGCTTGTACCAAACACATAAAAGGAATAAAAAAGCTGAAATGAGCATTCCATTCCATTCCTTTCTAGCGTACCAAACATAGTCTAATTTCAGAACCAAATGAGTATTACTAGCCAAACGTGAATTCAGCTAATAACAAATTTACACTTTGTAGTGAGCCGTTCAACATTAATAGAAGTCATAAATTAAATTGCCAAGATAAATTAAGTTGGTACGGAGGGAAAGATATGACAACGAAGAGGATAGTAAGAAAATTAACAATGTGTCCCAAGCATGCATGCATTCCATTTGCATGTATAGTCCAAATAATTGTGTTATTATTTGGGAATCAATCAAATTGAATAATTTGGATAAACCAACATACATATTTGGTTGCTTGTCAATCCTTCCTTGTGCTGATGATACTAAATTCTTACAAATATGAAAACAATGAATTATCAAGAAGCTTATATATTATAGCTCATTCTAGGGATAAGAAATATGAGGGTAGATTAATCTGTTTCAAAAATGCTCTCCCAGCAACAAAAATACTCAACAATACTACTAATACTTCACCCTGCACTTTTTGGTCAAATGTAAAAAAAAGCCTGTCCTTACCCTATTGGATTGGATTCGATTCGGTTCCATCAAAATACAAACTTCTCCTCAACTTCAGCATCTTCTTCTAGTACAATATCTCCCATCTCCTGGAGGGCAGCTGCCGTTGAATCACTTATGCCAAGCAGATATTGCAAGCGGGACACTTTTTCAGGTGCTTGCTCACTCTTTAGATACAAGGCAAATATTTCAGCAAGCTCCTCCGGCAAATCCCACGAAAATGGCTTGCAGGGAACAGCTTTGTCACAAGCCAGCAAGTTATTAAGAGATGAAACCTACAAATAAACACATACAAGAATGCATTCATGTTTACCAAACTACATAATATTGTACCAAATCAAAATTATCAGAGCCCTTGAAATCACTTACGACGCCTTTCTTGTTTCTCTGCCTAAGTAGTGCCACAGCCTGAATTAATGAATTTGAAGCTCTGGTTTTCGCAAGATCGTGAACAACCTTACTTGCCTTTTCAGCGTTTATGTTGAGATCTGATGGGATTTTCTTGTAAACTTCCTCCTCGTCGAATTCTCCAGTACCTGACGAGAAGAACTCATCCACTGTTTTCTTGAAGAGGCTCTCTCGCAATTTCTCAGATATCAGGTTGTCTAACTGGACACCTGATTCCTTCAGATCCCTAATCTGCTTAATACTGAACTTCCCCTGACCAATAGCAGTTTCAATCGTAGATGCCATATTTGTTGTCGTTATGCTCTTTATAACCTTTTGAGCATACTCTGGAGGCAGCCCAACTTCCTCCTGCTTTTCCTTGAGCAGCTCAAGCTTGGCTTTTGTCAATTGTCCATCAGCTAGAATGACCTCTGCCTTTTTCCTAAAGGTCTGTTCTGCGATGTTCATATGGACACCCACAATCTCCTTAGGTGTCATACCTAGGATAATGCCAAACTCATTCAGCGAAAGAAATTCCCTATTATCCTTCTTCTTACGCACCTTAATACCAAATGGAAGTGTATCCATATCACCAGAAAGACAATGGAGCAAGTATGACTTGTAAAGATTAGTCCTTTCTCTTTCCGAGAGGTCATCTTTGAGAGTTATCTCGGTCTGGCCAAGCCTCTCCATCTTCTTGGCATTGGTTTTCTTAAGTGATTCAAGAGAGTTCCCATCCTTTTCGTCTTCCTCTTCTTTTTCTTTTTCTTCTTCCTCTGCAGATTCTTTTTCTTCCTCCTTTTCTGGTTCTTGAGTATCTAATGGTTCCCCATTTATGTCTGCTATTAAGTTGGTCACAACCAGTTTGTTGAACCCTATCATCTTCTGAAGTTCTTTCACAGTATCACTACTGTCCGTAAATGCACGTGATCGTTTTATGAACATCAAGAACATCTTTCGGACCTGCATAGATCACAAAGATACAATTGGAGTAAATAAAAACATGATTAAAGAGCGACTTTGTCAATGAAATTCATTAATTCAGCATACTCACCGCCTTGCTAGCAATAGACATTGCAACCTCCCTTGTTAATCGTAAGCCTTGTACAGCCTTCCTCACAGATTTCCTTTTTTCAATATCATAACCAGGAACACCTGCAGCAAGTGCCTCTCCTACAATCTGGAGACAACCGCACAAATTGTAACAATGTTTTCACTATAGTGAATACAAATTAATATAACTGTTATTAATGTGAATCCCAGTAGAAGGAGATCTTGACTCTAATTAAACAGCTATAAAAAACGCAAGCTAGCCCAAAAACTGCCACTTTTCTGGGGCTCTTGACTATCATCTTCCATCAACTGACAGAAGGGGTTCCCATACGTACAGCAATCACTCATCCTCTGAGGTTACTTAAAAAAACCCATCTCAAATGGACACTAATAATTTCACCATTTTGTGGTAGTAATATCCAAAATGATGACCATGTAGGTGCTCTTGGATATGTGTTTACAAAATTGCTTCAATTTCATACGGCAGAAACAGAACAAAAACAAGCCAATAAAAAGGGAAAGATTCTAAATAAAACTTTGTTGTATGATAATCAGGGATTTATAATGCACATGACTAGAATTACCTTTTCAAACAAACTCCCACATATTTCCGAGTGAGCCTTTTCAACAACCTGCTGAGGAATGCATAGCATGACTCGTACCCGCAGCAAAGCAGCAACATCCTCCTCATTCAGATCCCCATCAACTAAGCATTGCTGAAGCTTTTGTCGATAAATATCTTCAAGACATATCAACATATCAGACACTTCGAAGTTCAAACATAAGGATATTCCAGTTAGCCAAGCCAACAGTATCAACAAATCACAGTTCAGATAAGCATTCCTTATTCCTTTGTAACACATAAACAGCTAAACGATACATATCCCAACGAAGCACAGATTTGTGATTCAACTTTTTTTTTTTTTTTTGAAGAAAGTGATTCAACTTTGAAGCCCATAACAACCAAGTCATTTCCCAAATAATGCTGGGGTCCGCTACATTAATGCTTCAAAAACTTTTTGGGATCCTTTGCTCGTATTGTCCAATGCTATCTCTTTTGTTGAGCCAAGTGTTATCATATCTTGCCTCTCCCTACTTATACTCCTATTAATTTAGGTCTACCCCTGCCCCTGCCCCTGCCCCTACAACATTTCCTCACAGGGTCCCTACACTTCCAATACTCTACATGTTCAAATCATCTTAAAGAATTTTGCCACATCTTGTCTTCAATTAATGCGACTTCAACTCTTCCTCATATAATCTCAGTCCTAATCTTCTTATTCCTAATGTTACCACATACCCACCTAAAACATTATCATCTCTACTACCCAAATC
The DNA here is from genome assembly GCA_036897405.1 of Pelargonium myrrhifolium. Classification (NCBI taxonomy): domain Eukaryota; kingdom Viridiplantae; phylum Streptophyta; class Magnoliopsida; order Geraniales; family Geraniaceae; genus Pelargonium; species Pelargonium myrrhifolium. The sequence continues at coordinate 7,027 of JAYMTK010005027.1, read as the reverse complement.
TGATGACTTTGGAGCCTCTTTAAAGCCAACAATTATGTGCCATAGAGTATTGCTGGTCGTATAGCTACCCTAAAGAGCTTTCCTTCCAACTTTAGAGACATTCTTTTATCACAAAAAACTCCCAAAGCCCTTATCCACTTCAACCACCCAGCACTAAATCTATTTCTAACATCCTCTTCAATAACTGTCTTTTTAATTTATAGATCCAAGATACCTAAAATTGTCACTTTCAATAATTAAAAAAAAATCTTTAAATACTTAACTATTGTAAATAACAGCATACAAGCACTGGAAACACGCACACACACACACACACAAACAAAATAATAATAATGATGAAATGAACAATTGTATTTTTAAAGAAAAAGATTGAATGTTGGTGGCTACTAATTCAAAGCAGAATGGCAGAGACAATCAGAGTATCAAACCAAATATTACCTTCATGGATTGCACTTGCCTTCTCTGGATCAAAGTGCAACTGCTCACAGAGGTTCTGGAGGAAGGCTGCTTTACTATCAGCGGATTCCAGATCACCACCAGAAAAGGCCTGTGCAAGTCGACTGCGATATACCTTTGAGGTAACATCACTTATTATGGATTCGGCCTCTCGCTTACCTAAACCAAATATATTCCTCAACTGACTCAATGCAGCAAGCTACACACAAAAAAAAGGAATATATAAATATGAGGTTATCATATATATGAAATTAATGTACATACAAGGATAAGATTGCCTCCCCAAGTACACAACATAGTTAGGTGATTAGCAAAGCTAGGAAGGAAAAAGTAAAGAGTAAGTGATTTGGCAAGAAGTTAAAACAAATGTACAGTTGAACGACCAGCTACAGGCTCATTTCTCGACATACACAGAAATAAGATCAAACAAGAGGGAAAAAAAAAATCATCCAATTACACTTCTTGATATAAGTGGTCAATCAAAAGGATACTGAATATAGATTAACATAAAAGCAATCCTAAGCTACTCCCTTAAGGTATTATTCATCAGTTGATTTTCACTGACAAATAAAAACCACTAAATTTATTCAGACAATGACAACCCTACACTTCCTTGATACCGTATGATTCCGGGTCTACAACACCTTTCATACAGAACAAGCACATCAAAAATCAATCTTGGGAACAATTACTTGGCTCACATTAGGACATAAAAATCACCAGATGTGTAGAATAAGTTATCTTTCAGAAAGAACTTCCTCATCAGTGTCTGTACATATAAAACACATGTGGCCAGAGCTGGAACCAGGATAATATCAGCAGTGTTGATTTGATTTACCTTACTTTCTTCCATTCGGCCACTAGATAAGGAATCCGTTACATATACCCTGTAAAGAAGCTTCAAGTCATCCATCTTTCTGTCACCATCATACTCACCACCTAAGGCAAATATAAAAATCAATGCCAGCTATGTTATTTGAAACTTCTGACACGATGACAATATAAAACAAATAATAGCTTGTGTTCCTACCTAGTAAGGAAACAGGGCCAACCCCTCGAGCAAAGCGAACTGCATCTGGATGGTCCTTTAATGTATTCAACAAGTTACTTAATGCAAGTATCTTATTAAGCTCTTCCACAGCTTGAGATGCTCCCTTCCTGGAAAAACCCTTTGTTGATTAGGTTGTGGACAGGCTACAAATGTAAGATTATCGCTGACATTTGAAAAGGACTTTTTATGAAAACAAGAAAAAGAAACAGATGTTGCTTAAATTTAGGAATTAGGATGTTTATGACTGCACATAGATAAAAAAGAGTAACAAATTAACGGTCATGAGCAGCAGGTCAGTCCAGTAGTAAGGATCGTACGTTGTTCTCGTCCTAGACTTCAGTATATGGAGTGCGGCTGAAATGTTTTCCTCAACAAATTTTCTCGTATGCTCTCTAAACAAATCCTCAGCGAGCTGCAAGAAAAAATTAAACAGATAATAACACAATGAAAAGGAAAACAATGACACAACAGCTGCAAACAATATCTCAAAAAGAACAAATGTATGAAATACCTCATCCGAAAGACGATACAAAAGCTGTGCCTCTCTAAGGCTGACAAGTTGTTCCACATTAATATCTATAGTAATTTTATATAGTCAGCGTTTAAGAAACCAAAATCGGTATTGCATAATAAAGAGAAAGTACACAGTGATAACATATTAGCCTAGCTGAGAAAAACGATGTCAACCCAATGTTTCCTGTTCGTGTCTAAGAAATATAACCTCTAGTATAAGACAAATTGACCCAAACATACAGAGATAGTGAAGTTAAAGTAAACCACAATGTTTCCCGTACAGTTTTACTTCAAAAAGGGTCGCATGAGTACAACATAATCAAACAAAAATTCCATGGTAACATTGTAGTAATAGCATCAAAAGTACTTTCAATGTTTACAATTATGGTAGCAGTAAAAGGCATTGAAAAATCACACATGTACCTCTGCCAACTGATTTCAACTTGGAACTGTATAGTCGTTGGGCGTTGTCACGAATAGCAACCTCAACCTGGCAGGAGATATTTTCAGCCATATGAAAAAAGAAGCCAGACACTATAAAAGAATTGAAGACAAGGATATTTGTGGTGCATTGATATAGACACGGGAAAAAAAGGTGATTCTTGAAGTTAATAAGAGTTAATAACATAAGCTGTGACAATAATAGTGCAGACATGACCGAATACAAGGTATTTGCGTCCTCAAGGGTCTGATTAAGTGAAAGAATCTGATTATGTGAAAGGATAATTAGATACCTGTGCATCAGAAACCTTGAAAACACGCTTCCAAGGTAAAAGGAACGTTGATGCTTCTCCAAAGACTAGTGTTGATACATAAATCAGCTTCTGAAATGCCTGCACTGGAAACTCACTAATAATGGTCAAGCTCCATATCTCTATTAAAAACTGAAACGTGGTTCTCAAGAGAAAATGGAGAGAAGAAAACTGATGCAATCACAAGTAACCTACCCGACGTTGCTGTTGGTCACCACTGCGGTCCCCAGTTTCAAGCCTTTGCCTGAAAATCCGTCTACCAATCTGTGAGGAAACAAAAAAGGACGAAATTGAGAAATGAATAAATCACTTGGCTTTGATGCAATAGAGAGCCATGTAATGCTCATTCTTCTACAAACAGGTAGGTAACATAGAGAAAGAATACCTCCATATGCATGGCAGCAGCATCTGGGTCATCAATGCCAAGAGCATTTTTAAATTTAATAATAGTATCAACTTCAGTGCCTGTAAGATCTTCACTTGGTGGAGGGAAGACAGAAGACACAAACCTGAATGAAGAAAACCAAGTGAAGAAACGTTAGCCGGCAGAATTAGAAGCTAAGATTGAGGAATATTTCTGGCAAATGAAAATAAATGTAGCACAAAACAGTTTCATCTAGTAATTAATCGATCTGAACTCACCGGCAGTATATATCACAAAGCTCTGCATTAAACGTTTCATCTTCCTTGCTCACACCATATCTGAAGATAAGGTTACAAATAAACGATGAAAAAACTAATAATCATTGAATTCAATATCACAAAAATGAAATTCATGCTGCCAGCACTAACCTGTAAGGGATTAGGTTAAGGGATTATCAAATAAATGTAAATTACTTTTTGGTTAAGGGATTATCTAAAAATGAAATTCATGTTGATAGCACTAATCTGTAAAGAATTAGGTTATGTAAATTACTTTTTGGCAATGGCTTCAATATCGTCCTTGTTAAGGGCGGTAGGGTCGTCACAGGCGGCCACGTAGTTGTGCAAATTGGCGGCGGCAACCTCGGGAACACAAGCGTTGAAGGCGTAGGCGGCAGCCCCTCCGGCGACGCCAAGGACAGCAGCCCCGCCTAAGGCGGCGTTTTTGGTGCCGCCGAGGCGAGAGCCCAAGGTGTAGCCGGCGGAGATGGCACCGGCGATGATGAGGGCGGAGCTGACAAGGCGGAGAGGAGGAGAGAGATTGTTGAGGAGAGGTTGGACACCGGTGAGTTCCCTTTTAGGGCCGAAGACATCGGAGGGCGGCTGGTCTAGAGAGGAGGCGCGTGGAAAGGAGACCTTGTAGCGGCGGCGAGTGGCGAGCGTAGATTTGGTGGAGTTGCAGAGAGGGATGGGAGTGAGAAACGGAGAGGAGAGATTCGAGGAACAAGAAGAAGAAGGTATAGAGGAGGGGTACATGTCTCCGTCTTCTTCTTCAGCCTCCAATTCTTGTCCTTCTTCTTCAGTGGTTTAGGGTTTGGTGGATGGATGAGGGAGGGCTATAGGGTTTAACGAAATGCTTGGGAGACTGGAAGGAAGAGGATAACATTAACAGTAGCAACTTGTTACTTGGAAGGGTAGATAGATGGATCCTACTACACAACACTACTAGAAGATAAATTTCTTTCTTTTTCTTTTTCATCCAATTGTTTGCATCGCAGCACTTGGGCTTGGGCCTCCTCTTTCCACACGGGCTGGGCTCCTAAATCAACCTTCAAGGTTTCAATGCATTGGAATTTGCAATTTGGAACTATAAATGAGTTTTCAGTGGCTATTTATATATTTTTAATGGGTTAATTACGCATGTCACCTCTGTATTATACACGATTTGCATATGACTACGCTAAGGTTCTATTTTAACTCTTGACTACCCTATACTATGACATTTTTTGACGGAGAGGCCTCTTTGTCACAAAATATTACATTTTTTAACATAATATTTCATTTTTGATCATGTGCATGCATCAAAAAATGACATAGTATTTGAGTTCTTTGTGTTGCCTATTTTTTTAGGAGTAATTATACATGACACTCGGTATTTTACACGTTTTCCACATGTGTACTCTAATTTTTTTTTTTTAACTTTCGGCTACTTTGTATGTAGTATATCATTTTTTGACAGAGGGACCTCTTTGTCACAAAATATTACATTTTTTAACAGAATATTTTATTTTTTAACATGCATGCATCAAAAAATGACATAGTACATGGTAGCTGAAAGTGAAAAAAAAATTAAGGTATACATGTACAAAAAATGTAAAGTACATGGTAAGCAGTTTTAGGGTATGCCTCAGGACCCTTAAACCTATGAATCAATTCCAAAAACAGTTTTTTCTTTTTTTATGGGTTTTGTTTCTTAATTTGTTTTGGTTGCTAGGAAGTTAGAATTTCATGTATCTTACTTTTGTGGATTTCAATTTTTTTTTTTTAAAAGGAAAAAAAGTGAATAATATGCGTTCAGTTTAGATTTATGTAATTCCAATTTCTTGTCTTTTGGTGTTTGATTACTCATCGTGAGTAGAAAAAAAAAGAAAGAAAGAACTATTTTTTTATTTTATTTTATTAGAGGGTTTTGATGGATTTTTAGTAGCTTTCAAAAATCAGAACAACAATAAGATTTCCGAGAACACAAAGGAAAATGGAACATTTGAACTGAAAAGAACCAAACCCAGATACTATTTTTTTAATATTGATTATCAATATAGTGGGTTTTAACTAGCCGATTCAAAACAACAAGTCAATAAAACACTGAAATTTTCAAACTTGATTACCATCTGTTTGGTTTGCAAGAAAATATAGGAAAATGGAACATTTGAACTAAATAGATCCAAACAAGATGATAGTGCAGTAGAGAGAGAATTTATTTTTTTATTCATTTTAAAAAATAAAAACAAAATTCCACGTCAGCACGACTTGGACCTAGTGGTGAACCCTCTGGTAGGGAATAGTTGGAGGGGTTCGAGGGGGATGTTATGGACAAAATTAAGGTCGTGGCGGAGTGTCTAAGCGGATGGTGTAGATATGGTAGGCGCACAATTGAGGCAGAGGTAAAGGAAGCAAGATTGAAACTGATGTTGGAGGACAGATTGGGTGGTGGAGATGGGAGCGCGAGAAAGCGTTTTTTGAATTGTCTAAAGAAGCAAGAGATATACTGGAAACAACGAGCTAAAACAAAGTGGCGTAAGGATGGGGATCTGAACACTAAGTTCTTTCATAAAGCAGCGTCGAGTCGTAAAAAAAGAAATAAGGTGGTGAAACTAGAAGATGCGGATGGCAGGACTGTTCCGAAAGGGAGTGTCTTGGAACAACTTATTCAAGATCACTTCGTGAATATGGCTACTTCGGGGGGATGTGACCCGGGCACTATTGTGGGGGTGGTCAGAAGGGTAGTTATTGATGAACATAATAGATTACTTGTGGAGGAAGTGGATGCGGATGAGGTCAAGAAAGCGTTTTGGGACATGAACCTGAATAAAGCACCGTGTCTAGATGGGATGACGACAAGCTTTTATCAAAAGCATTAGGGGTGGTTGGGTCGGATGTAGTAAAAGGGTGTCAGGAGGTGTTACAGAGGTGCAAGTTCCCGACTAAATTCAACAACTCCAACATCGTCCTAATCTCGAAGGTAACTCGGCTTAAGGTTGGTAATCTCAGACCTATCGCCCTCTGCAATGTTGTATATAAGATTGTGTCCAAAATCCTAACCAACCGTATAAAGAGTATGATAGGTGAGGTGATATCGGAATCTCAAAGTGCTTTTGTCTAGGGAAGGCTAATTACGGACAATATATGTATGGCAAATGAGCTTATCCATTGGGTAGAGAGGAAGAGGGATGGGAGGGATGGATGGATGTGGTTAAAACTGGACATGACCAAAGCGTATGATAGGGTTGAGTGGGAATATTTAAGATTGATGATGGTTCAGCCGGGTTTTTGTCAAAAATGGATTGACTGGATTATGATGTGCGTGATGCCTGTCAAATATCGGATTAATCTGGATGGGACTTTGATGTCGGAATTCAAGTCGTCGAGGGGCATTAGACAGGGTGATCTGTAATCTCAGTACCTATTTATCCTATGTGCCGAGGGTTTATCGAAGTTATTAGAAGCTCGGGAAGCCGAATGGGTGTTATCGGGTTGCTTGATAAATGAGGAGATTAATATTGTGAATAAAATTGACAAGTGTATTGACCGACCCTATAAATGATGACCTGAAGCTCTTTTTATAGGTCTCAAGTTTACCTGACACGTGTCGCGTCCTGTTTGGTCAAGATTC
>JAYMTK010005026.1:0-10581 GCA_036897405.1 Pelargonium myrrhifolium | reverse complement strand
CTTTCCTATGTAATCATATCAGAAAATTATCATATATTTCTCTCAATATTTCTCACAATATATATATATATATTTCACCAACCGAACCTCAAAACAATGATTGATATTTAACACTTTAGAAATCAGAAAAATTGTGAGTCGTCATTGATGTCGAACCAAGAATAAAAATAATAGAAGTCTTTATGGATCACAACACACCTGACAACGGCATGAAGCACGAGGACCCACTTGTCCACTATCATCCGCAGACCCAACTTGATCACCCCGCTCTTGCGTTTCCCACCAATCTGAATCTGATGCTGCAGGACCAGGATGAGCCACCGGATCTGAAGTGGTTTTCACATAAATATCTGAGGAGTTCCCGTCATCTACAAAGCCTTTCATTGGTGTGTCTAATTTTTCTTGTTCAGTTTTGGACTTTCGAAAAGAAAAAGAAACACTTTTACTAGGAACAGAGTCCAACCCATTTGAATCTGGGCTCCCATTGGTCCCATCCATACCATCAGCCTCTTGAGGCAAAAGGAGTGGGATATCTTGCAAGGAGGACTTAGAGTTAAAGGAATCTTGTCTTGGAATGCCTTTACTACTGTCCTCAACGGTCTTAGTTTCTATCTCCATCTCCCTGTTTCTTCCCATGTAGTGCGGAATAACCATGTGGTGCTGAGGCATAAGTAATGGAATCGCCTCTTCATATGGAGCTTTGTTTCTCTGAATAAAAAACATATGATATTAAAGTGATATGATATCATGATCCTAATAGTATATTAGTACCAAATCTGCTATATCATCAACCTTTGCATAGTTCCAGCGCTGAACAAAATGCCGAGCTATGTCACGGCAAGGTGGTCCCCAAAGGGCACAATGAACATCATGCCAAGGCATGCGGGGATATTTTTCACGATCTACCTCATCCTTCATTGCATCTTCCCATGAATTTGGCTCAGATTCTCTGGAAAAAATATACCAAAAATTCATTACATCAAATAAATCCAAAAAAGCCAAGTACTGGTTTTTGTTACTGATGTAGGACAATCAGTAGAAACTAAAAGAAACGAGGAGCTGAGAGAGAGGAAATCGCAATTAAGTCTGAATTTTCAATATCATCAATTTATATAGAATACAACCAAATCATATCCAAAACATTTTAGAATCTACTCCAAAGCAATAAAGAAACTGAATGCTAAATAATATAGGTTGTCCTCACTCCTCATCAGTTTCATTCATCAACACCCATAAGAGGTTCCAAATTCGCCTGATTCTGTATACAACCTACTCTCTCTATCCGAAAAGAAGTTCCAGCATACTAAATTTGGATGTACCAATTTAAGTATTCACTTTCCCTTTTGATGACGAACTTATGAATTATGATTTGATACTTGGGTTACGAATAATGTCCTTCAAATATGTTACTTATACAACTTGAGTTTGTTATAGAAAGTCAAGCACTATTAAAATTATCCTTGCTATTTACATCAAGTGAAATAAGATATTTATTTTGGGATGCAGGGAGCTAATGATAGTTAAACTATTGTCACTCTAGCTAAATGTACATATAAACTATAATCAACATGCTCAACAGAACATACAAAGATATTGTACTACAAGTGGTTTTATGCTTCATTTCCAACTGTCCAACAAGTATCCAGGGACTGGAGAAGAAAACATTGGCATAGAGGACAAAAAAGATGATAATAATAATGCAAAATTACCTGGGGTTGTAATAGTCCTTTCCAGGCCATACTTGAGGCGGGCAATCACCAACTTTATGTTCAAACGTGTCATAACGACCAAAGCATAAATCCATTCCTCCAATAAAGCAAATCTGGTTATCAACAATTACAAGTTTTTCATGGTGGGACCTATATGTAACCAGAAATCAATATCAGAAGTTGAAAAGTTCATGATAATGACAAAACCTAACTATAAACTTCAACAACTACGAGCACCCTTGGAGGTTTTCCCAGGTGATGCATACCATAGGTAAACACCACTAGAGAAGTGGTCCGGGTAACGCAGTACCCTCACATTCTCATGAATCTTAAGAAGCTTTTTCTTGCTGTACATACTATTGATTTTTAAAGCCAGAGCAACCTCTTTGTAAAGAAGAATATAAATCTGCAGTCATATGAAAAATCATTGTTAATGCACATTCAAATGAATCCATAACAAATTCAAATAATATGAAGTACAAAATTAATACTGCCAATAATATTCAATCACAATGAATGCATGGAAAATGGTTTTCATTCTCAAATTAAGATCCTCCTCAACAAGCTTAGCCTTGTCATTAGTCAAGTGATAAATCAGTTATATGTCACTCCATCTCTTTGACAGTGGCATTCCAAGACTAGGTGACGAACTGATGAGGCAATTTCCATTTACCTTCAGTCAGTGTTACTCGGGTTGTGGCTAAACTATTTCCAGATCCCTATGTTTTTTAACTAGGATGAAAGACCTAAGTGACTGTTTGGTCCAACTTCTCTAGTTGCTCAGGTTGCTATGAACAGTTAAACTAACCAAAAAAAGGTGCACTTTGAAGACTTTTGGGTTAGACTTTATAGATGAAAAGATTACAATTACACTCTCCTAACTTTACATTCTATGGAGTATGGACAATCAAGGTGAACCAGATCTGGTTTCTAGGTTTACACAAGATTCCAGACCTCCCACCCAGATTTGTTAGGCATCTCACTTGAGACTAGCATTGCATGACACAACTCTCAACAGCTAATAGCTGGAAATAAGAATAGATTAATCTCTTTTTCAACTGAATGAGTCGCATCCATATTCATAGTTCATAGAACCTAGTAAATTTATTAAAAAAATACTACAGAAGTTGCCTAATATAACCCATCAGGAAAAATAGAAAACAAAATGAGTCTCAAAAAGGGCTCAAGAAAGACTACTTAAGTAGCTTAATAACTCCAGCTCAGATCTACGCCTTCATTCTTAAATTAATGAGTCTTTGTTCTACCTTTTTCCCAATTGAATATGATGGTATTGACCTGATACCATTTATTCTATTATCTAAAACATACATCCGTGAAAACTAATTTGAGAAATAATGATAAATGTCTGCCCATGGTATCATCATGACTTGTGAACAGGGGCGGACCCAAGAATTTCAAAATATGGGGTCGAAATTTTTTTATAAAGAAAAATAATGTTTAAATAAGATGTGCCCGCAATAATGCTTAAACATTTTATCTACTAATCAATGTGTAGGTCCACCCCTGCTCGTGATCACAAGCAATGGATTCTTTATATCTTAAAGTAGCATATCTATACATGTTTTGTCCAATCAATTTCAAAAGTTCAATTTGGTTTTAAGATTCCAAAATTGTGGGAGGAAAAATCTTTAGTAAAATAAAATATTTTGAATATGAAAATGAGTGTCCCATAGTGAGAACAAGAAACTAAAAAAAAAAAAAAAACTTACATGAACAGACTACAATGATATAGGACAGCTAAAGTTCTGATCTCTTTAAATAGAGAGCTGTGTGAGTTATTGTTATCAGTACTTCAGTTAGAGAAAACCTGTAAATTATGGGTATGTTCTAACTCTCAGGTTTTTACTCCCCTGTGTTTTAACCTTCCCCATACTGAAATTGCAGTGGAGATTATAGTCTTTGTTTTGGGTCATGAGTCATGATGTACCAAGCTCTGTAAAGCATCCAATTAAGAATCCATGTGCATACAAATAAAGCCAACTCTCAATTTCTGAGATGAGAAGCCATTACCAATGAGCCACCCCGAGGGTTTATTCTACAGTTTGTTGTTTCTCCCAAATTTCTGTTTAATGACTAAACCCAAAAACCTCTACTTTCATAATAAGGATATTCACAGAGGATGAGATTGAATTTATGCCCAAACCTTCAGCCCTCCTCTTTCCAAAACAGAATAGATAATGCACTAGGCCATGCTTAATTGGTGGACCAAATAACATTGTGTAGAACAAAGTAATCATATTCTATGTTTGCAGCCCTTGTTGAAGAAGAAAATTAACACAATTGTTGTTTGCTGCTACCATTGGACAGCTTCACTTTAACCCAAACTTTGTTATATCCCACTATGTCAATACTTTTAGAACCCATTTCGGTGGTTGTTTAAGGTGAGATAGTAAATGAGTTATCCATCAAATAATATCACATTCCTATGTTGTCCTATCTTACCCTATTCTATCCTATCCTCTAATTTATATCAGTGTGCCAAAGATAGCCAAGGTAAAAGAAAAGAAAAAAACATACATGAGAGTGAGAGTGGACACAAACCAATATATCTAGAAAAATATCCACTTTAAGGCATACTACAATAATCCTCAAAATTATAAAAATGATGCACAACCTCTTTTTGACTCTTTAAAATGCAAGAAAGTGTTCCAAACTATAACACTGAAATATTCAAAGTGACAATACCTGAACCCCTTGCTTGGCTTTAGCTTCCAACAAAGCATCAAGCCGAGAGGAAGCATGAACACTAAAAGGACGGCGCATATATAGTTCTGGGCAAATCCACCAGCCACAAAGAAATATCTGCATGGAACTCTTAATCAACCAACAGATACTGCTAAGTGAAAACTATAGTAATAAACATGGACTAGAGAATTCAATGTGCTAGAGCAGAGAGGAACAAACCTCTGATTTGGCATCCTCAATTGACAATGCAATAGCATCAAAAGCTGCCCTACCATCTACAAACCATTGAGCCTGACTGCCATCTTCTGCTAAACCCCTTGGAGGAGCAAAAGAGCCAAAACGATGAGGGTGACACCAGCCCTCTGGAGGCCTAAGTCCAGCATCATTAATTGCAGCAACCCAATCTTTAACTTTGGCACTATTCTTGGTTCTTAACCTTATACTCCGGGTTCCACAAGTCACCTTTAAATTCCCATTGCGCATTAGAGAGTCAATTTTCTCTATATGAGATCAGATCTTATTTCACATATATAGAGGTAAAGTAATATTGACTGTCACCACTTTGACAATTTTTTCCAATGATAAGTACTTCGGCACATTTGTTATTTATGAACAGAACTTACTCTTAATTTAAAGTGCAAAGTGGTGTTGGATAGATCATAGGTTCTACTATTACCCAAAAAAAACATGAAAGAAGAAAAAATGGAGAGAAAAAAAAAGCATTCAGGAAAATATGAAGAATCATAGAGAAACGTCTGGCTTGAGCAATTGGTTTCCTACAAGATTTATTCATTTATTTTTAAGTCTTTACAGATCCTAATATGCATTATTCTTCAACTTATACGGTCAGTTAGACTTTAGCATTGCGTGAAGTATTGTCCAGCACACATTCACATCCTACAACATTAAGGACTGATATCCATACATCCATGAACTAGCAATATATTACTCCATCAGTTCAAATGAACAGTCCACTATGCTTGAAGTACAGGTTCCACTACCAAGGTGTCCAGTTTCCTTCTTAACAACAGGTTAGAGATGGTTTCCCAATAGTGTCCTTTAGATTTATTAGTATAGAAATAATTATACAACAGCACAAGAGCCAATTTAACAGTTACCTGATAAGAATCAATAATATAAAGAAACATAGACAGGTCAGAAGCTGCAAGAAAGTGAGGTCCAACTGATGTTTCTCTATAAAAAGCAAAATGTAAAGCGATGGAACTGTACAAACTAAAAGTTAACTGTTCACATGCTACCTACCTTAAAAGCATGGCGTAAAGGATTACGTTCCTTAATTTCTTTTGCTAATGATACTCGGCCCTCACCATTCCCATCAGATGCTGGTAGCACATCAAAAACAATTATATCCAACGGTTTTGTATCAAAAGGATCTCCGAGCAAAGCCAAAAACCCAGGTTTCAACACAGCCCATACCTGCACACAATCAAGTTCGGGGAAACAAGATTGACAAAGATGAATCAAGTAAATCCATATCAAGCATACTCATAAAAGATAACATACTATGCTAACACTAATGTTGTGCTTTGTTTGTACAGACGTAAAGAGAAAAACACTTATTGACAAGCAAAATGAATGAAAAATTATCTATAAACTAATAGAACTATCAGAATACTCTTGAGCATGGAACTCTCATACTTTCCATAACCTAATTGTTGTAAGCCTATAAACTACACAAATCAACCAAACATCCAAAAAGTAATCTGCAACCATTTGATCCCAGAGCTGACAAGCCTTCGATTTGCAGATCTCTAGAAACACCATCTTCATCAAGGGGTGCTAGAGATCGTACATGCATATAATCTGATTTCTAATATCAATTATTAATAGATGCCTAAATATCCCAAGTATATGTTGCTATTGGCATATATGATAGAATTAAGAAAATTGAGCACGCAGCAGACAACCAAAACCTCCATGTTGCAACAGAAATGCCTGCATGCAACATGTCACAAATACAGTGGTACATTCACCAAAATTGAGTTGAATAAGTTAGCATAAACCAAACATTTATAGAATGCACTACCCTATGCCGATTATTATGACAACAATCAAAATGGAGTGCAGCAAGTGTACAAAATGTATTTGTGACGTCCCAAATACAATGGTAATTCGCCAAAATTGACTGCAGAATGTGAACATAAACCAAACATTTATGGAATGCATTACCTTCTGCCAATTGTCATTACAACAATCAAACCAAGAACACGCACAACATCTTCTGGAATCATCATTTGTTTGAATTTTCGGGAGATGTTTTACCATAATGAAGTCCTCTTTCAGCTTAGGACCATACTCTGGTGAAAATGACAGCTTTGAAACCTCCAAAAACTTGCAAACCTACAGCGCAGAATATTTCTTTTTTAAGATAGGTAGTCAGAGTTTTATAATATGTAGTCAGGTGTGCACAGAAATTTAAAGCACTAAACCCATAAAACCCAACGTATTAACCTATAATAACAGTATGAGACTTGAGTGGGTTGTGACGGTTTTCAACCAAGAACTGTTAAGACCTTCCTTCTTGGACCTAAAATCCAAAACTGATTCAATTCAATAACTCTTGACTAAAAAATTTATATTGGCTGTGGAAAAAGTTAATCCGAGCTTAGCTTTCATAGAATGACAAACAATACCACATATGAGTACATGAAAAAGTGTCAGATTCTTGTTCACTATAGCAGTTCCCCTTATTTTGGGTTCCTGAGCCAGACCTCTATCAGTTTCATAAGGTACCAACATCGCTACTCTGGAGTAAACTAATGGATCCCTGTAACACAGTATTAAACACTAAAGATAGTTTGAAGTTCAAACACAGGTTCATCTGTTCACCATTGCATAATACATTACACGCTAAAACCACAAACCATCAGACGATTGGGAATCTTCTTTGATAGAATGTATATTGAATGTTAATGATCAGGTTGAGCATCTGATGAAAACTCTTTACTCATTTCAACTTTCAAGTAATAAACACTTTTCTAATTAGTTAAGAAATTGGGGAAATCTCAACAGATAACTAATAAGGTGGTCTACATGAACTGAATACCTAGGCACCACCTGCACAGCAAACGAGGTAGAGCATTTTGTCAACTGTGCTCACATCACATAAGAATTCTACTTAGTAAAATATCCCATTTAAGCTTCATTAGTAGTCATGTTGAAATGGGCAAGCTTTTGGAAAAAGAAATGATTAAAACTAAGTCTTAGCAAATAGAGCATGGTCCATCCACAATATAATTTAGCCTAAGAGAGCAATAGGCACCACACCACTGGCTTGGAATGTTGAATATCTATAGATGTAAAAGCAACCAAACTTTACGTCAAAAAGTTTAAGGCCCATCTGAGAACTAAAGTAAAACAGAAGAGATGGTGCTTAGCGGTCCTAGCCCCTAGGGTATTACATCAGGATAAAGATAGCTCCTTACATACATAAACATGATGTCAACATGGTAAAATTAACTCTTTTACTCGAAGAAGTGTGTGTGTGAGTGTCTGTGTGTGTGTGTGTGTGTGTGTGAGAGAGAGAGAGAGAGAACAAACATAAAACCATATAACTAGCTAGGAATACATATTTAAAAACAAAAGAAAAAAACTAGGCAGGAAAAAAAAAGTATAACAGATAGTGTAATGAATATCAACTTAAAATAAGAGACAATCAATTTCTATTAAGACAGTGAAGCGAGCAACTAGCGCACCTCTCTGGAGTTAACAATATCCATGTTCCCAAGGAAGTGGTTTAGATATCCTTGCATTGCAAACCTTGCTCTATCTGAAACTGAATGTTGCCTCCCAAGGGCTGGCCGGATGATTGGCAAGGCGGCACTAGAAGGAACATCTCTGAAAAAGTGAATAAAAATCCATCAAAATTAGAAAAATTACCGCAGTAAATAATGTTGTTCATGTTGGACATCCATATTATTGAGTGAATAAAAATGGCTCTTGCCTATTTTTAGCACTCTCGTCATGATGAAAGCCTTGCAAGGGAACAGTCTCGTCATCGCCATCATCATCATCTTGCACAACTGCAGTGTGTTCTCCTATTCCTAGGTTCTGAAGCCATTCTTTAACCTTTTATACAAAGTTCCAATAAAAAGTCCATCAAAATCCAGCATTTACCCAAACAAGACTATTTTAGAACAAAACATGGAAGAGCAGAAACTTCCAACTGTTATGACCTTACAGGGTCAGATATGAAAAACCGAACACAAAAGATAATTTGATGTCATTGTAGACAAACCTGCTCCTGCTTCTCATGAATTTCTTCGATAAATGCTCGTTTCTTCAGCATAAAGTGCAAATAGAATACATGGGAAGCTTTCTTCATTAACCGCCATTTGAACTAGTGAATAAAAGCAGCAAATAATGATAACAAACATTAGAAAACAATCAGATAACCAGCAAGTAGTAAAAGCATCCACCAGAGGGAACTGAATATGAAGCAAGTAAAAATGTAATAGACGAGTAAGAAAAGGAACAGTGGAACTTGGAACCATGATGAATGATGACTTTCACAATGCCTAGAGTCCACATCAACACAACAATCATATATTGACAAACAACGTCTAGATTCTAGAAGAGCAAGAACTAATATATAGTTGTGATACTGGCAGCATCATAATTCATAAACAAAACAAGTAAAAATGCAAAAACAGGGAACAGTGGAACTTGGAACCATGATGAGAGATGACTTTCACAATGCCTAGAGTCCATATCAACACAAGAATCATATATTAACAAACAATGTCTAGAAGAGCAAGAACTAATACATAGTTGTGATAGTGGCAGCATCACAATCCATAAACAAAACAAGTAAAAATACCACACAAGTATATTTCATCAACAGTGGGCAATTGTAATTCAGTTAAAAGGCCAATTCAAACCATCTTTCCACCTTTTGAACAAACAAATATCAAATCAATTGTGAGTTTAAAGATCAACAACAACAAAAATCCTAAATATAGAATTGAAATCGAAGAGAGGATAATATGTATAGAAATAGCGATTGCGCTTGCCTGCTTGTAGCGAAACTCGATGACGTAGGAGAGGAGCATGGGGCTGATATCGCCGGCGTCGGGACGGGAGACGGAGACGATGGTGGCCTTGGGGAGCTCATCGAAAATACGAGTGGCCTCAGTGAGCCTGGGGGAGGAGGGGAAGGTGAAGAGGGAGGACATCATGGTGGAGGGCGTGACCGGCGGCGGAGGCTCCGATTGCATTTTGGTGTAGCGGGGACCACCGCCGATCATAAGCTGCTCCGACGCCATTGAGAAATCGCAATCTTCGTCGTCGTCGTCGTCGTCGTCTTGGTCTTCTTCTTCTGTATTCTCTGTGGATTTGATCCGAAAGTGAGAAGAACAAAAGGGATGGAGAGAGAGTAGTATGTATGTATAATAATTCTAATAATGAAAAATCGGAAGAGAAAAGAAGAAGGTGATGTTGATTAGTAGCAGAAGCATATTGTTTAGGAGATCGTAATTGAAGGAAATGGATCCAAGTGTTAGAGAGAGGCTCATACGGAATTGGTTGCTTTCAATAATTACAAGCAATAAAACGAGAAATAATGTCAAATCACTAGTCGGACTTTTTTTTTTAATTATTACTACTATTATTATTTTATTT
The DNA here is from genome assembly GCA_036897405.1 of Pelargonium myrrhifolium. Classification (NCBI taxonomy): domain Eukaryota; kingdom Viridiplantae; phylum Streptophyta; class Magnoliopsida; order Geraniales; family Geraniaceae; genus Pelargonium; species Pelargonium myrrhifolium. The sequence goes on along the minus strand of JAYMTK010005026.1, from coordinate 526 downwards.
TCATTTTCATTTTTCTGGGTGGATTTGGTTTGTTTAGTGTGCAAGTTAAATAGAGGTTCAAATCCAATTTGCGTTTCTTTTTGTTGTTAAAAATTAAGATTTTGTTTTATTTGAACTCTTGCAAACTATTTTTCTTAATTAATTAAACTCTTTCAGTCGGTTATAATCGATTCTCAAGTGTCGCGTTAATATTTTTTGACACGTCATCATGTCACATCAAATACATATTTCACGTGTGTATGTCATATCATATAAAATGTTGCGTTTCAATTTTTTACATCACATGCAGCCAAAACAATGTTGTTTTGATTGTGAATGATGAAAAAATGAAATGGTATGATGACGTGGCATGTACACGTGGATCCGGTAACTAATGTAACACATGAAAATTGTCTTCAACCGGTTAGATGAGTTTAATTAATAATAAGGGTAAATTACGATTTCATACCCTCTAAGTTTCGCTTGTGACGATTTCCTACCCTTAAGTTTGGATGAGATTTTCCACTACCCTGAAGTTTCAAAATAG
>JAYMTK010005025.1:0-10581 GCA_036897405.1 Pelargonium myrrhifolium | reverse complement strand
CCCCTCCAAAGCAGTTGGGTTGTAATGTATTTATGTAGGTGTGTGTTGTAATATATATCTAATATATAAACCGCTTAAGCCCATTTGGCCAAACTTTAAAAACTAATCAACGAAATACATAGAGAGTTAATACATTTAGTCAATCTAACATTCCAAGTTTGCATACACAGCCGGCACCCGAGACTGAATACACAAACTTTAAAAATAGACATACAAGTCCAACAACTATAGTAACTGTTCTAACTGGCTCCCTGGGTACTAAGCTCCAAGTTCGACCCGCCTCCATTCGGTTTACTCCGAGCTCCAGGTTTGTATGGTCGTCGGCTCTAGAGACTCCTTCCCATAGCTTTCCTCTTCGTCCTCCTCTCCAATTTCCCCCTTCCCTTTTATGGACTCCTCTCCACTTCTTTCAAAACACCACCTCTGCAAAAACATTGTCGGGATCCACGAGAACCGGTCGAGTTACAATTAATCTGATTGAGTTACAATTTTTTTTTTACTTTCATAGTTATTATAAACTAATTTTATACAAAATGATATATATATATATATTCATTTAATTTTTTTTTTTATATTTATTGTCAAACTCTACATCAATAATATATATATTGGTAAAATGTATAATTCAACATATAATGTATGTATCAAAATTAAAGAATATACAATGAATTTTTAATTAATAAGGGTTCAAATAAAAAGTTCATAATTCATTTATTATATATAATTATTTTAAATTAATAAAATTATTCAATTAATTTAAATTAAGTAAAAATAAATAATAACAACAAAAGGCAAAAAATGTCAAGGCAACATGTGGCACCCAAAATGGAGATTCTCCTAACACAAGTTACACAACCAAGTCCAAGTGCATGCCCCCTCCTCACCACGCTTCTCGCGCGCTCAGCCTTGTCGCAACGTCAACTCTCTCTGTAATGCAGAACGTAGAATGGTTGCAGTCAATTTTGTGGTCACAATCAAATCCCTCATGCATGTCGAAGTCCTTAGCGTCAACTACACGCATCCATGCTCTCCTCATTGTGGCACTTGATCTAATTGTAGTACGAGCAAGGACGGATGCGTTTGGAGTGCATTGGGAGTAGCTGTCCCCTACAAAAAAAAAATGATTCAACTATAATTCTTATATTTATCCATTAAAACTCTTGTATTTATCTATACTGTTTGATAAAATTTAAATTTTGCCCCCACAAGATTTTTTGTTTTTGTTCTAATAATTTAAGGAAAAATTATTCCATAGTTTACCTCCTCATAGCAAATTTTTTGAATCTATCCTTGAGTACGAGACACAAATCCGTCGCAGCTAAGGCAAGGGACGAAGTTTGCCTATGATTTTGCGTCCTCTCAAGTAAAGTCCATCTTATTTTCACATCTTTGGACGCTCATCTTGTTCCATCGAAGCTCCAACCCAATGTGTCTCCCTTGTGCTCATCTCATAGAGGGCCTTCAACGTCTATGTGCCCCACCAAGATACTTAGTCTCAACAATATTCTCTTATTTTTGTAGTCCCCAATATAGTATTTGGTCATAAAAGTAGTCTCCAATCTCTCCAAGGTTCTAAAAATGTACTTGGTCACTAGATCCTACCTCTTATCTCTCCAAAAAAAAAAAAAACTCACTTGGTACTTTGACTCAAGAATATCCTCTCACATCATCAAGGCTTTTGCATATTGCATGGTTACAAGACACTAAAGGCTATATAGTCTCTAACATGAACTTATTCATGACCAACTTCACACCCAGGAGGTCGCAAAGGTTGCACACCTGGCGTTTAAAATGGTCAGCGTAACCTCAACCCCTTTAAGCTACAATGATACACTAGGGACGTTACCTGAAGTGGTAGGTGTCCTTAGAAATTCTCACCCTTCCCACAATGTTGGTTACCCCTTCAAGCTACAATGATACACTAGGGACGTTACCTGAAGTGGTAGGTGCCCTTAGAAATTCTCACCCTTCCCACAATGTTTTGATGGCATGTAGCGGTCAGCAAAGCTCAACCAAACACTTGATATGGATACACTTGAAAGGCAAACCACAATCCCACACTATAAACCCCACATCTAATTCTTACTCTAATGTTTAAGCCAAATATTCAGTTACTCACAGATTTTTCTACAACAATATATTACACTTTTGCCAGCTCTAGGAACTTAGGACCATAGACCTCCGCTTCAAGATTCATTCTCTATGACCCCAAAACTCGAAGGTTAAAACAAATTTTGGACAACCAGCCTAACATGTGAATAGTAAGACTAACATTCTAGTGTGATATTTTATCTCCGAGTCTAAGAGGCTTATTACCTCGAGTTGTTATAATAAGACATAAACGTTTCAATTACAAAGTCTTAATCTCTTCCAAAATAAAAAGGTGGACACTGTTTCGAATCTATTACAAACTTTTTTTTTTGTGCGGTCCTAATCACCATAATCACAATTCATATAACGCACGAGAATGGAATAACGTCAATGGCAATTTGTGTAGAACATTCCAAGTAGGTCATTTTACCAAGCAAAATAATTGGAACAAAATCACAACTTTTATCTAACAATAAATTATCATTAACATTTACCAAAACCACAAAGAGATATATATATATAGCCCAAAAGAAGGTCCACTATTATCCATTGCAATTATACTCTAATTTTAGTCTACAACTACCTCCTTTCAAAACAATGTCATGTCAACTACTCTCTCTCGTTCCCCAGATACAACACAAAAACAAGAAGCCATAAAAAAAGGAATAAATGATACAAAAATTCAATTACAAGTTAGGAAGGACCCTCCTACCAAAATCAAATTTCGAAGTGTTATGTAAATGTTTTCGTAAGGGCACAGACCAACCGACGCGAGGAACCAACTCACCTCACCTCCACTTATCGTTTAATTCTTTCCTCTCCGACAAAATCCAAGTCGCAAAGATGGCCGCAATAAGTGCTACAATTGTCATGAGAAGTAGAGCGTAGCTGAAGTCCTCTGTCAGAGAGTCGTAGGTCTTCGAGGGCGCAATCCGTGTAAAGAAGAGATCTGTGCCGTATGCGAACACAAGGCTTGTCGACTCCAGCTTAGCGGGTATGGTTACTATACCTCGCAGACCTTCCACTTTAAGGGCATGGGTCACATACAACTGCACGTTAACAAATTTTTTATCATTAGCTAATGCTCAATATTTGTACCCTGGAATACCAGGATTAACTCCTCTGTAGGGCTGAGTAACATTAGAGCTGGCAATTTTAGGACACATGTGACCCAACACAAACTCGGTATTATTCGAGTGTGTTTGGGCTTAACACATTTATAATCGTGACATGTTCACATTGGAGGACCCAACACAAACACATTTAATAATTGAGTTGTGCTCGTGTTGGACCTTTAAAACAGGCACGGTATGTTAACACGATTAATTTTAAAACAGTAATTCAACGCTTCCAAATTATAGTCTAGATTAATCATTTGACCTCTTATAGCTTATCTGCCTCTAATTTACTTTCATCTCATCTCGTCATTCCCTCTCACATCCTCTTATACCAATCTTTCATACGAGGAAAAGTCAACACAAACATTACACTCAAACACGATTACTAAACGTGTTGTGTTTGTGCTAGACCATATAGCACATACTTCAGCTCAAACACGAGAAGTCAACAAGAATTGTCAGCTTTAAGTAACGTTAAGCAAGTATATACTGAATCAGATCCTATTCACTCGAGAACTAAACACATGCCTCTAAAATGCTCATACCAACAATCTTAATAAAAATAAGGTAAGATATAGAGGCAGCAAACCTGAGGTATGATTGGTAATGCATCTGTAAGTGGGATAATTCCTTCTTCTTTCTCAGCTTGTGAGGGATTGACTGTTCGGCGAGGATCTAGGAAGCGCTTATCTAGTGCCAAAACCTGTAAATAGTTCATTCCAATTCAGCATAAACAAGCAGAAAAATGCGCCATTAGAAACATGCGAAGTTTTTTTTTGCGTTGAGGGATTAAAACCCACAAAGGTAAAATTAAAAGTTAAGAGGGGAAAAGGAAAACAGACGGAATGAAAAAAAAAATGTTAGTTTGGAATCGTTTTTAAAAAAATGACCGACCTGATCGCCTATTGTACCGATGAGAAGTTGCTTAGAAGTTATTCCCTTTGCTGTTGACGTCACTGCTATTGATTTCACGGAATGGGTGAAAAAGTAAGATTGTGATTTAGTGATGACCTCTGGTCGAGAATACAAAGACACTGGTGATGTTAGATTGTGCTTTCCAAGTATGAGCTTCCAAACATCCTTGTTCTCCTGTTGATTGATTACATTCAGTTTCCGAAAATATAAATAAAAATAAATAAAATAATAATTTGGAACGAGGACACGAAAAAACTTGTATTGAAGATTCGAGTTCATATACGTACTGCGCGAGACTGATCGTAAACCTCAATGACTGACATCTCATATCTGTGTGCTCTAAGATTGAAGTAGTGATATACAACCCAATTCTCACTTAAAACCTACAAGATATAATGGATCAGAGATGTATTACTTTCATATGGAACACCCAAATATAGTAAAAATAATAATAAGAAATGAATGAAGAACTTACTGCATGGACAGGACCCTGTGAACCATGATGATTCACACGGTGCAATATGCGACCAGTTACAGTATCAATCAGATACACAACCAACATTGACTCTTCTGGAGTAGAGGATCCAATTTCACCACTGGCTTTAGGAGTCACAGTTGCCACAAAGAGCAAATTTTTTGATATATATTTATACAGCACGTCTTGGTCTGCTACCTTTGCTTGAGTATGGACAACCTAAAGAGAATGGTACAGAATTTTTACAATTATCAAATACATCATAAAAACATTGGTGAAACCTCATTGAAAATATAAGAGCAGTTCAACAGAAGGAGCCATGGGCATGAAGACATGAAGACATGAGTCAGTTTTTACAAATATCAGATGTCAGAAAAACAATGGTAAACCCTTGTTAAGATAAAAAGAACAGTTCAAAGAAAAAGAGCCATAAGAATGCAAGGCATGTCAGATTGAGGGTGCTAAGAAATTGGTCCGGTCTTCAGTCCAGATATTTGAAAACATTAGGTCTCTAGTCTGGTTCAGACCGAATTATTTCTTTGTATAATTTTAAAATAAATAAAAGAATCTTAGAAAAAGTAAATTTTTGTTACTTTTAGTCCTATTATCTCCATTACGGCTCGCCAAATTAGCTCCTATTCTAGCCTTCTTTAAAAATATCCTAGAAAAAAAGGCAATTATTTCACTACTTTCAGTCCAATTCCATCTGGTTTGGTTTGGTCTGGTCTGTGAGATAAATAGTTATATACTGAACTTTTCTGTACACCAATTTTTTGCTCAGATTTATGATATACAACTAATTGTGATACAGAAAAGAAAAAAAAAATTAGATATCATATATTCAGATGTAATGAGACCTGGAATATACTACAAGACCTAGTACACACAAAAGTATGCAAAGTAAAATGCTAGAGATGGCAAAATTCTGTTGTTTTGTAATTGCATAACCTTGACTGTTTCCTTTCTAGCAACACCAAAACTTAAGACAAGTTTTGGGTATTAATAGGCTATGAAAAGTGAAACAGTATAAAGTATAACTATGCTAGTTAGCTGCCAGCTACAAATTTTAGATGTTTTGGTGACTGAAAAATTATTTACCTTACAAGATCTAATCTTCCAGAAAAAATAACATAAATAAATAAAAAAGTACCTCGTTAGCTTTTCTTGTCACGGTTGCAATGATCTTTTCAGATTCCGAGGGGAACACAACTGACCATAAATTCCTGGTATCAAAGCAGTACTCATCAGCATCTTCATGAATGCAATTGCCTTTTAGGACATGCCCTTTGATAACACCATTATCAGCTTCAACCGAGTACCAGTATACATTTGAATAAACATTTTGGATTATACTTGAAGCCTCAGGAGTTCTGGGATACAAATGGGCTCGCTGCTCAGCATCTATAAGTAGATGGAGGTGCTGTTCTGTTGAATCGGTAAATGGTAATGGCATAACTTGTGCAACAGAGTGAGTGAGACCCAAACGATCAAGCTCCTTCCCTTTGTATGTATCAACAAAAGAGAGAACACCTGGTGCGTCCGAACTCGGCCCACACCTGCCAACTACAAGAACAGATGGATTCTGATCCATGGCATGGTGATGGGGAACTTGCCATTGATATAAATGTAACCCGGTTGGAGATTCACAACCACCTGATTTACGTAGAGAATCTAGTAAGAGAGACCAGACTACCCGTCCATCTCCAGTGTGCAAGGCAAAAAGTTTCCCTGCCCTAGTAAGCACTATTAGCAATTTTCGGAAACCATTGTGGTCTCGGGTCATTTTGCTCTTCTCAGAAGCTTTTAACCTCATCCCTTGTATTGAAACTATGTCCTCAGGGCTTGCAATCATTAAAGTTCCCTTGAGTTTCAACATATGTCCCTACAACGATAACATACCATAAAAATGCTGTCAGAATCAATCAAAACATCAAGGAAACACAATTAAAACAACATATTCCAGGAATCATAATCCGAAGTTAAATGTATAGAGTTCAACAGAGAAATAACAGTCAGACTCCTTTTAATTTCCAAAACATGAAGTGTTGTTTATTTGCATATAACAATGAAATTCTGCAGAGCAGACGTGAGGCCCTTCAAGGCAGCATCTACCAGCATGAAAAGATTGCATTTTTCATGTATATCATACCTTAAGCCATTCAAAGAGGTTGTATTCCACTTTTGCTACTGACACGCCTTTCTTTGGTACTGGTAACTCTGATGTCGTAACATCTATAATTGAGGCAAGACCATCTTCCCTACTCCAGACAATCTCACCTTGTTGTAGCAACAGCAGTGAATGATCTTCCATGACAATCAGGGCCCTAAACCCATAAGATCTGTCAGTCCGGATATAATTATTGATGAAAACCTTATGAGCACGACCCCTTTGTTGGTCCATCTCAATGCTCTCCTGAAGTAAATTATTGTTCCAGTCATTACCAGGCTTCACCATGAGGTGAATTTTGCTGCCTTCATGCTGAACTAGGGCAAAAGCATGTTGATTCTCTGACAACAAAAGAGTATCGCTAACAGCTGATACATTATCAATTTTGTCTGCGATCTCTAACTTTCCTTCATCTGCCACCCTTATAAACACTGTATGAGTATTGATAATTGCAGCAAACATTCCTGCAATCTTTGTAGGCAATATCGTTACCAATCCGGAAGTATCCTCAACAAGGTCTGACACATAAGTCTGTTGAAGGCTTAATTCCCCATCTTGAATGTTTATTGTTACAAAAGATGACCGAGTGGCATCCAATGTCACTAGAACGTAGCTTGAAGTTGATACTAGTTCACCAGAAAAACTAGAAGGTAAGGCTACACTGCTGTGTTTCAGTAACTCCCCATCCTTAACATTGACTTGATATGCATCAAACTGAGACGAACCAACATATCCTACAGCATAAATTACATCACTCCCAGGAGGCTGAATAACTTGTTGAATATCCACACTGCAAATGAAACCAAGATCATGAGTGACATGATCATGAAAGGAAACAAAGAAAAACATTCTAACCATCAAACTATATGCAAGTCAAACCTTTCTGCAGCAAAATCATTCCTCCAAAGAACCTCCCCATCTATGCTTGAAACTGCATGGAGACACCCTTTGCTGAAAACAAGGATTGTACTGTCCTTGTCAACTTTCAAAGTTGTCTGCACAGTTTTACCTTAATTAACCATACATTCTCCACAACACAAATAGAATGTACAGTAAAATATAACTTGAAATTGCTTAGGGGCACCTTAAAAGATATATAAATTTCAAAGAAAGTGGATGGGGTTAACAGATGGCTAAATAACCAGAAGATACATATTGTAACAATAACAATAATGAGTTGGGTCTCAGAGTCCTAGACTAAGTTCCATGGTTGAACAGAAAAGCTTGATTCACAGATCAGACAGATCTTCCATAAACTTCCAAAAACAACAAGAAGAGTGAATACTTTTTTTAAACCCTTCTAAAGGGGAGGGGGGTTAATAAAAATGTAATAGCATATAAAAAAGTTTAGTTAAAGATTCTAGTAAAAGCATAATTTTGTCTACTGACCGGTACCAATAATAATGACTTTGAGGGCTTTGACCCCTGAAGGTAGGATTCCCACACCATCTGTCCATCGGGAAGATTCCATGCTCTTAGCATACTTCCCTCAGAAGAAAGGGTTATTACATCTGAAAATATAAAAGCACATAATCAACCATAAAACTTTAATCTCACGCCTCAACAGCTGTCACCAAAGGTCACAAGGTGATGGGTTGCAAAAGAACTTTACAACACTAGCTACAGTCTAAAGCACAGAATAGAAGCTACTAATAGTGCACATATACAAGCACGATACAACATATTGCTTATACTCGAATCTTCTTTCTCGTTACTCTTATAATAAAAAATAAATTGATATATAAAAGAAAATGATGTCAAAGCAATGTATCGGTTCATCTAGGGTTCACAAAAGCTACATAGGAATGTCCAAAAGGTGCATCTAACTAAGGGGGAAAGGGGATAATCTTCAGGCTACCTTTATCCTAAGAGTGCAATATATTTTTCCCAATATTTTTCTTTTAGCCAGTACTTTCAACAGAGTCAAATTCTATTTAAAGGCTCGTAAGACATTATGAAATTTTCCAAGCTTTCATATGAAATTAAATTACATCCAAAAATAGACTTCTGATTGACCACGAGTAGCATAGTATCTTCAATCAAGTAACAATACTTTTTAATGTAACAGATGTTTTGTGATTTTATGCAAATAATATTGCTGACAAGACTTCATATATCCAGTCATTTCCAAAACAGAATATATAGTTCTAATGTTAATTATTCATAATGTGTGATATAATGATATCGGGTTACTATCAAATTACATGTCTAGGAATTGATTTTCTAAATAGATGAAGGCGATAAACAAAACCAATTTGCTGGAACAATCTTGTCTCAATCTTGTATCAAAACTCCTTAAAATCCTCTGGCACTTCACCCTATTGAATGTTTTCTCCTCCACTAAGTCAAGCGTTGTCATTTTTTTTCTTACTATTTTTTTTCCATGCAACTTAGGTACCCATACCCTTTTAATCTCTCCTAAAAGAATTCTATCATATATGGTCACTATCCCCCCAAACTGCACATGTCCAAACTGCCTCAAACAGATTCTCTTCATCTTATATTTAATTGAAACTACCCCCACACTCAATCAGATACCCTCGTTCCTAATCCAAAGCTGTCAAACCATTTCAACAAATTACAATAGCAAACCAAAATGCAAACCTAAAATAAGCATTATTACATTTTCCCAAGGCAATATCGATTCCGTCCACAGCATCATATTTCCCAAGAACGTGTCTCCAAACTGTACAGAATCAAAGCAAAAAAAGGTCATCAATCTTAAGAAATATAAAATTGGAAAACCAGCTCCATATAACAATTTAGAAATCAATAGCTCTCTAACATGACTATTAGAAGCATAAACGATATATTCAGAGTTTGCTATGAAAACCAAGCAAAAAAAGGTCATAATTCTTAAGAAACATAAAATTGGAAAACCAGCTCCATATAATAATTTAGATTCCAATAGCTCCTGAACATGACTATTAGTAGCATAAACGATATATTCTCATGTAAATTCAAAATAAGCAAAGTTTTGCTATCAAAACCAAATTCAACGACTTACAAATCTCGCCGTGTCGAAGATCAAGCGAGGCGATCACGTTCTCCTCAGTGGACACCACAAGACGCTTCCGACCAGATTTCTGAGTCTGGAACACGGCGTGCTTCACTTTCCCAATGAACTGTTTATGCCTGCAATCATCAATCATCAATCATCAATTAACTAAATATAAATAATCAACAGAGCATACAACAATTCGATTTCGAGAGCTATCAATTTCAAATACAGAGACAAAGAGGAGTGAAGTCGATCGAAGTCCGGTAGCAGAATCTCGCCGAGTGAATTGAGCATTATTTGATTAGAGTTTTAGATTCGTATCTCAATCTTTTTTCTCAGCAATCTCTCGAGAACCAAACAGAAGATGTTGAGATTGAAACATACCAATCCATGAGACCGACTTGGTCTTCGTAGAGAGAGAAGCTAGGGCTTAACGACGATGCTACAAGGAGGATAAGAAGAGCCGTCCTCGCCATGGCCATGGCGAATTGGCGACAAGGTGTGTGTGTGTCGTCGGATCAAACAGATCTGAGAACTGAGAAGACGATGCTTGTGGAGAGTCTGGGAGTGAGTGGGAGAGCAAAGTGGTTTACATAGAGCCGGCTTGTTGGGTTGTAAAACTATTTTCAGAACAGTCCTTTTATTTTTCATTTGTTTCGATTCGATCTCAAGTTTAAGTGTTTGTTCTAATAAGTGCCCGGAATCTCAACCATGATTTTTTTTTTGGTAAATTACGTTTTCCTACCCTCTAAGTTTCGCTTGTGACGATTTCATACCCTTAAGTTTGAATGAGATTTTCCACTACCCTGAAGTT
>JAYMTK010005024.1:0-10582 GCA_036897405.1 Pelargonium myrrhifolium | reverse complement strand
TTATACCTATTATGTGACTAGCACATGACACATTTAAACCTATTTTCCGTTAACTTTAAATGGGAGAATGATCTTTTGCTAGTTTAGGGTACCTTAAAGTCACATATCAACATCAGGGGTGCAATTTGCAGAACTCGATAGTTGATGGGTGTTTTCTGTAATTTCTTCTAAAGTTACAACGTAGAAAAATAAACAATGTATATTACAGTTCACTACCCTTCTATACCCATTTGAAATTCACTACCCTAAACTACCAAATTAACTATTCACTATCTTATACTTTCATTCCATTTGCAAAAAGGTCCGTCGTCCATGAAAATTAACGAAAAACGCTTTTAAGGCTATCACGTGCACTACACATGTCTGAAATGTTCTGTAAATGACGAAATCATAGTTCTAACATTTCACTACCATGCATGTATTTCATAGTTATAACATTTCACTGCTCTGTAACTAACATCCACAAACCCGATCTTGCCGAAAACTGCAGATTCTTACTAAAAACACCTGATAAAATTTATCCACAACTATATATTTCCCAACATATCCATTTTTATAAACTCGATCAAACCACAACAACACAAACTCACCTACCACACTGAGAGAATCGTTTCAACTCCTCCTCCAGTTCCACCTTACAATCCCATCTCAAGCAACCTCTGACAACACAAACCTTATAATAAACCCTAAAACATATCAACACAATTCAAAAGTCAAATCCATCTCAGAACCCATGAAAAATGGCCCTCGTTGCTTTATCAACATGTCATGGCAGAGAAGGTTCATGGTACTATTCTTTGTTGTTGGCACTCATGCTTGTTCTCAACTGTGTTGTGAGATTGGAGACAATGAGATCATGAACCAAATGCAACATAACAACAATGATATGATGACGAAGTCGCCAGAGGCAACAGCCGCCTCCGCCCAGCGTAGCCCTCGCCACTCTCGTTCTCTCCATCCGTTCTTTCCGGCGGAGACTTTGCCTACTCCAATCCCTCTTTCCCTCCTCTCCCTCCGTCGGACTCCGTTCTTTTTATTTATTTTTATTTTATTATTATTATTAAAAATAAAAAGTAAAAATCTAAGAGGTATTTTCGATTTTTCAACATTTAACTGACCGCGAATTGACGGCAGACTTTTTGCAACCGTTTTAAAAGCATAGGATATTGAATAGTTAATTTGATAACTCAGAGTAGTGAATTGCAAATAAAATATAATATAAGGTACTTAACTATAATTAATCCAAAATTAAAATGGGAAGACAATTCTATTCATATCTACACTTGGTGACTACTGTTAAATTTGAATTTGTTCATGTATGGAAGAAAATAAAAAACCAAATATTTGTTCATTTATTGAATTGGGTTAAAGGGAAATTTGGTACCCAAACTTTGGGCTCAAATCAAATCTGGTACTCAATCTTTTATTGTGTCAGAGTTGATACCCACAGTTTCATTTTCGACCAAATCCAGTGCCCACCGTTAGTGCGCAGTAACGGAACCGTTAACTGCTGACGTGAAAAATGAAAAAAACATACAAAAATAACAAAAACAAACAAATTTTTTTGATTAACCTCATTATTCTTTAATGTTCTTGTTGGTGTTCTTGATGTTCTTCAATTTCAAAAACAAAAAATACAAAAAAAAAACACAAAAAATCATATCAAACTTAACGTTCTTGTTGTTCGCCGGAGCTCGCCGGCATGTTTACGGCCTCATGTGAGCTCACCAGTGTGTTCTCGGTCTCAGGTGAGCTCATCGGCGTGTTTCCGGTCTCAGATATGCTCGTCGGCGTCTCTGTCGGGGCGCCTTCGCCGTGGCCTCATCTCGATTTCAAATGTAATTATTTTTTTTGCTAGGGTTTAGTTTTTTGGTTAGATTTAAAGAATTAGTTGAAATTTTGTAAAATAATTGTAATTTTGGTATGAGATTTGTATAGTTTTGAGATTGGTTTGATATTTTTTGATAAAATAATGAATTTTCCGGTAAGATTATGAAATATACGATGAAACTATGAACTTTCCGGCAAAATATGAACTTTCCGGCGATGTGAAGAACAAGAATGAAGACGTGAATAGTGTCTTTTTCGTTAAGTTTAACTGATGGAAACATCTTTGGATAGTTCAGAGGTGCTTAAAGTAACAGATCATACTTTAGGAGTGCAATTTGTAGAAACGCATAGTTCAAAGGTGTTTTGTGCAATTTCTCCTTCATTCAAATCTTCTACGGTATGTTTTACGCATCATTACCTCTTATATGAATTTTTCTTGAAGTATCATGCTAATGTGTCTTCAGTTTTATTCATTTTTTTATGTAGCTATTTCAGGCATCATTGGCCATTTACCTTGAAGGGTGTAGTTTTTTTTTTTAGGACATAGCATTGATTGAATGTCATAGTATGAAATGGACATATTATTATCTTTCCTACCATTACTTATTTGGAGTTCTCCGGAAAAAAATCATGTGAAAGTTGAATAAGTCGATTGCAAAAGTATTATTACCTACGCAACCTGTGAATTACTACCCGTAGTGCATATGGGTCGATCATTGATGATTGTTTAGTGATTGAGAAAGGGATAAGAGAGGTTAATTTTAATTGTGTAGATTAGTTCTGTACGTTGAATATCTATTAGTTAGGTTTTGTACAATGTCTATACAATATTGAACAAAGGAAGATAAATTTTATTTAGTTGCAATTTTTTTGAATTGAGATTGATTATTTTTGATTTGTTGTATTAAGTATTTGAAATTGAATTAAACATTAAAAAATAATTAATTTATATTTAATTAATTATTATTTTTAAATAAAAATAAATTTTCCGACAGAGTTGGAAATCCGTCGGAAATTTGGTGACGTGGCCAATTTTACTGACAAAATAAAATGCGTCGGAAACTTGTCGGAAAAATTAAAAATGTCGGAAATGCCGTCGGAAAATTGGAGTTTTTTTTGTAGTGTTTGGTCAAGCAATAATATCAATTCGTGAAGATCTCTAAAATATCTCCCCCTTTATAGTCATTATATTACTCGTTGCCACCATTGTCCTGTTTAGGATGGTTTGAAACCAATACCATGAGGGAGGGAGGCGAGTTTATATCCACTCTACTACTTGAGTGTTGGTGGTGTCTTAAATATATTGGTGATTGGCGAGAATGTTTACAAATATTATGTTTTGGGCGAATGAATCTCTCTTCTAGTTATACTACTCACCCAACTCAATCGATGGTTAAAGTGGTTTGAATTAAAAGCAAACAATCGCGGTGAATGAATAAGATTGGTCCTCTAGAGCTTTCCTACAATGTCAGAAGTATATACAAAGAACTACAATATTCTAATCTCTAAATAGAGCTTTCTTAAACTTGATGAGAAGTGCAGAAAACTCTACTATCTGGAATATTTTGCTGTGCGTGAGTGAGATATATATATGATGTGTAGCTCTAAAACACTTCAAGAAGTTTTTACGCTCTAATTTCTAAATTTTATCTTGCTGAAAGTACGTCAATTTCTATGTAAATTCCAATAGTAACCACTATTGGATATTGTAAATGATTTTTTTTTTATGGGAAATGAATTTTCTTTTAAATCACTTGAAATTTTATAATGCTAATATTCAATATACTCGAGTGATGCAATGTTAGTAGAGCCGGGAATTCGTGCCACTAGGTGGATCGTCTTATGGTTCAAACTAAAAATGGTGACCCTAATCCTATCTAAAGCGATTCGAATTCTAGGCGGGCTGCCGGACCTAGGTTTAGGATTGGGTCAAAAACAATTAAAGAAGAGCCAATAATTTTCCTAACTATTTGATTATCCATAAATATTTCATAATCTCAATTCATTTGTCATCCAGTGTTTCAAATTCACTACACTAGCCTATATACTCATCTGTCTTAAAAATGACATTATCTTTATGATAAAGTCAATATTATTTTACTATAAAATGTTGCCTTACAAGTATTTTTATGTTGTAACAAATTAATATACAATTGTATATCAAACAACTAGAGACTATGAATTAGACGGGAGTCTAAAATTAAGCCTCCTAAGTCAGACAGAGTGGAGAATCATGTGAACGATGTTAAAATTATCTTTATAATAAGTTAGTCAATATTATTTTTCTATATGTTGTTGTCTTACAAGTATTTGTATGTTGTAACAAATTAATACACGATTGTATATCAAACTACCATAGTAGATGAATTAGACGGGAGCTTGAAATTAAGCCTCCTGAGCCAGACAGAGTGTAGAATCATGCGAATGACATCATAACGCTCACTCGGTCTGTTCACCATGAAATGCCTTTGCAGGCTCTTCACTCTCTTCTGCATCGTCAAGTACCTCCGGTCCGACACGCCTTTCAAGATCGTCTTGATCTCCGGTATCTTCTCCGACGGAATGTAAACGGTGAACTTGCTCCAATCAAGAACGTCGGCAAAAGGCAAGGCATAGTAGTCGGAAATGATGACCGGCACGCAACCGACATGGATCGCCGTGACGACTCTAGGGCTCGCCACTTCGTATCCGCTAGGGCACAAGCAGAACTTGCTCGTGGCCATTAAGGGGAAGTAGTTTTGTTTCTTGTCCAAGTACTCGTGGACTTGGATTTCGTCGTCTTTGTCCTTCCATTGCTCCAGCAATAACTTTCTGATGTATCCGTGTGCTCCGCCGGCAAAGAAGGCTAATATGGACCGCTTTCTTGGGGACACATCGGAGAGTGGTGGCCCGAGCTGTCTGTTGGGTATGTTGACTTCTGGTATTGAGACGTCTCGGCTTGGCACGAAGCCTTCGGAGGTGTTGGCGTTGCAGAGGACTCGTATGAAGTTCTTCAAGAGTTTCGGATCGGCCTGTGAAATATCTGGTGCCTGAGATAATATTGTATATAAAACTTGAGTTAACAAATAATTTGATCAAACCTAGCTAAACTTCATAATGCAAAGGTAAAATGTAAGTACTGTTCGTGATTTGGTTTCTTGTATTTCATCATTACAAGCCAATATTGTGATATAATGTAAAATAGGGGCGAAATGTCCTAGTACATAGAAAAGATTTATTCACTCACTCTAGGTAATCACAAATGGACCTTGTTACCCATTCTTATTGCATTACATAATTACCCTATCAGCAAGAATGAGATGTTTCAATTTTCAACAGTCCGTTTTCAAACTGAATTTATCAACTAAAAACTAAAAAATTTACTACAAGAAAAATCGCATTTTGTAACGGAAGTTTAAGAATTACTAAAATTTTGTCACAAAATTCTTATGGGACGGAACTGTTCATGTCATTTCAAATGCTTTGACAAAAATTTATAATTGTGACTAAAAATATGATTTCTGTCACAATTTCTGATAAACTGTGACGAAAATTTACTCTCCCAAATTTCTGTCACAATTCACAAGTCGCACTCTTTTATAATGCACTGGGATCACAAATATTTATCCAAATCATCTGTTTAAGACCCAAATTAAGAACATGCGAGACCAAGAAATTTGATTTTAGCGGACTCACAAGTTGCCTATTGATTACTTCAACTAATTGGTCAAAGGTAGCCCTGGCAAACAAAAGAAGATCATTTGCGAAAAATAAAGAGAAAATACATATACCATTGTGTGGACAAAGGATAAAGGAACCCATGAAGCAATTGACACCTTGTTCGCACTCATGCGATCCAATTGTTCGTAAGAAGAAGGAATGAATAAATAACTATAAGGACTTGAGCAACCTTGACTATTTTCTTATATGTAAACATTAATGAAATAATTTCTAGTCAGAGTTTCCAATTCTCCTCCCAACGACACTTATTATCTTTAACAACTACTTATTCTTCTGACAATAATTCAAAACAGTTAGATAGAACAATTTAGTATTGCCCATCTTGAGAATAAATGGGTACTTATTCTCAAGAAGAAAGTAATGCTTTCGACAACCACACTTTAAGCTCCCATTGAACACCTTCCAAACGTGCCAATAACTTGAATTTCAATCAAATCCAAATATCTAAGCATTAAATTGGCTCAAGTTCATAATTTCAAATGAAATCTAAAAATTTAAATATAATTATCATCACACCAATGATCTTACTTGTCTCGTCGTCCTCTCGCCATGTTTAGGATACTTTTTTTCTTGATGTTATTTTTATTTAAGAAAATATATTTTTTATATTCTTGGAATATATTGCTTCTAGAAATAATATTATAATATATTTTCATAATCAATGTGTCAAAAATTATAATATTATAATGTGTTTTCAATAAAATATATTTCACAATTATTAATACTATTTTTTTAAAAATTATAAATGATTTAAAAGAATTTTCTGCAGCAACATATCCCTTACAAAACAGTGATAGTATTTAGAGAAAAAGATCCCCTCACAAACATTTAAGGGATTTTCGTGAGGAACCATATCTCACAAATTAGCGAGTGATCATCCCTCACTTAAATGAAGAAAAATTTAGTGAGCTAGAGATATTATTTCTCGAAATTGGCCCCACTAAATTTATGTTTCTTCACGTAACCCTTCGCTATTTGATAGCAAAATCCCTCACTAAAACATACTTTTCTCGTAGTGTTTTTAATGTGGGAAAAATGAGGTGATATAAACAAGGCTTAGATGCACATACAACACTTGCCCACATTAAGTGAATAGGATTGACCTAATTGGTACATTACTTTTGGTTATTACCAATAGGACTTCTCAACTTTATATTATAATCCTTTGTCATGCCCTAAAATTATGTACTCTCTTTAACACAAATGAATCATTATATGACTTGCCCAAACTGTTAATACGTGGACTCACTCACTTTTTTTATATTCTTAGAACATAAATTAAAGGGTGCACACAAGAAATGACTAAGAAAAGTACGTACCCAGTCATGGCAAGAGACAAGAAAATGATCAGCACCATTGCTTCTATTCCAGTAAGGATATTTATGGGCAATAACTTGGATGTAATCTAAAACCAGATGGTTCAATTGATCGCGATCGTAGGTGACAAGAGGTCTGTACATGAAGTTCACTATCTTGGCAATGCTTATAGGGAGGAAGAAAAGATGTGCCTCATCAGGATGGCGAGCCATGAAGTGGCTGTTTAATCTGCTTTCCATCTCGTCGATGAACTGTCCCTCGATGCCGTAGATGTTGTTTAAAGGACCTTCATGAACCAGAGGAAGCTCTCCTTCCCTGTATACCCACACTTTCAATCTCTTCTCCATCTCTATGTGACTTCTGTTATTTGTTCATTATACATTGCATGTACTATTTATTGTTAGATCAACAATATATTATCATATGTATATATATGGTAAACACTAAACAATATATATGGTTTGATTTTGTGGGATAAATTGTATATTCCCACGTATTCCTCCATATGTTCGATTTTCAATATTCATTGTATTTAGAATAAATATCAAAATTTAAATGGGTACATTTAGTGAAAAATTATACAATAATGTTTTTTAATTAATCAGTTTTATTTTTCCAAATTTGTAAACTTGCAGAAATCTTTTTCCCTTAAAATAAAGTCCCACGCATATATCATTCTATTTTCAATATTTTTAAAATATAATAAATAAAAAAAAGTTGAGTGATATTTTAATTAGGAGTTGTTTAAATTTAGTTAGCAGCTTACTTTAAACTATTTTTTGGGTTAAATATTTATGCATGCACTTATGTACAGTTTAATAGTATAAGTTTTAACCTATGGAGTTTTTTTTATTGTTTAGATTTCAAGACTAACAAAAATTGTTGGTTACCCTTGAAATCGATTGATATCAATTGTAATTGTGTGAAATGATATTTTTGTTTCTTCAATTCACTTCATATTCTCAAATGAATGGCAAAAAATTATTAAACCTAAAACACAAATATTGCATTATTTTATGTAGTAATCTTCGATTTGGGGTACTCTTATCTTGGTTTCATACTACTTTCAAATAGCTACTTTGGTTGATTTTTCTATTGATATCTCGTTGGTGTTTAAGAACATATTCGTAGTATTAGTTCATAAAAAACACATCTTTATCAACTAATTTCGTTATTTTTAGTTTTGAGTTCACCAATGGAAGAGAAAACCAAAATTCATTAGGACTAGTTTTATATTTTTAGCCGTCAAACTCTCTTAATTCGAAGTGTTATTGCTTTCAAGAGGTAAATAAAAAGATAGTAACTTTTTTTTACTCAAATTCCTTACTCTCATAAGAAATATAATATATGTACAAAATTTCAAAGAACAATTAAGCAAATACAACTATCGATGAGAAGTTGCAAACTTTGAAACTTTTTGCTAACTAAGAGGATTGGTTTTAGAGAAATTTCATTCAAAATCTCCAAGCATTTCAGATCCTCCAGAAGATGAAACTTTCGAAAATAACATGAAATCAAGGCCAAATTTTGGAAAAAGGCACTGTGACTAGATCCGTTACCAATAGAAAAATTAAGGTCAACTCTTGAATTTATTTGCAATATTAGAATTTAGCAATCCAGCAAGGCTTGAAATTTTAGACGTTTATCTCACAAATTGTACATTTTTCTTAAAATCCGAGTCACTTTTCACTAAACTTGAAACATAACTGGCACAACCTTTATCTTTTTATCAAAACATTAGTCAAATTTGAGTTTCGTAGATGATGACAATGTTATTTATTAGCAATTACTCCAATTGATATATCCTTATAATCCACACTCAATTTTTTTTCCTTAAATTGTTGATATATACCAACAAAGCTAGTAATTACAAAAGAACAATCCTTTTGTCTACTTTCTAAAAATTAATAAAACATTGAATAAAATGAAAAAAAAAAATAATAATAATAATAATGCAAAACTTAACTGTTGAAACGCATAGGGATTCCTGTAAACGCCTCCTCTGGGAATGAAAGTTTCTTCCATGGATGATGTATAGTTCTTGGACCGAACAGCTTCGCGAATCGCTGCTCGTGCGAGTGCCAAATCTTCTTCAATTCTCTCACAATTACTCCTCTTCTGCTCGTAAAAATCAATATATAAATAACATATACAATCAACACTCAGTAGAGCAAGCGGTTGATTTCACTAATAATAAAAAAAAACACGTACTCTGATAGGGTGCCTTTTAATGACTTGAAGGGTACCGGCGGAGAAAGGTTCCGGTGCCGGCGCCGGAGCCGGAGGTAGTGTGATATTTTGGTGGGAAGCAGAGAAAAGGTTGATGGAATATTGTTGGGTGGTGGTTTTGTGGGAGATGATTTTGGAATATGCAGAGAAAAGGTTGGTGACATTGTTTTTTGGGTCTATGGAAGGCAAGTAGAAGATGAGTAAGAGAAGGAGGAAAAGCAGACATGGAAGTAGCACAAGATTTTTGATGTATGATCCTTGTGCAGCCATGGCTAATTGGCTATGGCAGCTCTGTTACTGCTAGCTTCTTCTTCTTCTTCTGATCCTATTTGTGGGGTGACAAAATGAGTTGGTGACCAAAATTCTTGTGTAGGAGACAAATCATTTGAGATAGGGCTCTATAGCAGTGATTTTTTGGAAAGAATTGGGACTCTATATAGCACCACTTAATTATTAAAAATGGTGAAATTTGGGAATGGGATTCATTGGGGGTAGGATTGTCATTCTGATAAAGCAAATCAAACAATTACTTAATTAATTACTATATCCGTTTATTTAGTCGGGGTACCAAATCAGATCCTAATTATCTCTTCTTTTTTTTTATTTGTCAACATTATGGGTTGATTTTATTCTATTTGGGCAAATAAATTTTCCAAGTGTGCTAAAAGGCAAATTGATTACTGTTGAAAAAACGAATGAATTAAGATTGTTGGTGAAATATGATAGTTTCATAAAAAAATATATAGCGTAAATATTTTGAAGTTACCTCCTTAGTTGACACATTGAGCATATTTATAGATGAATGATGTTTACATGAGTAGGGACCTTGGTGGGTCCACTAGGGTCTTTTCCGGAAAACTTTTTTGTTCAATTCAGATTGAGAGTTTTTTATGTCAGTCGGGTATACACTGTTTGGCTAGACAATAGCAAGGTCATCTAAAGAAAAAAGTATTGCGACCTTTTCCCCAGAAGTCCTCCTGCATCTCTGAGACTAATTGTTGGCACATAAGTACAAGACAAATCAAGTTGCACGTACTACCCCTAAAAGAGAGCTGACAAGACCATACGTTTGATACTCAAAAAGGTTATCAAGGCTACAACACTTCTACCGTACAAGTCACTAGAATGCAAAATCGAAAAGGTAGGCAGTCCTAAGAGTTCAAGATACCTTCTACTATGTAAGGAGGCAAATGGTTGTACTAAATCATAACTGGGCACCCAAGAAAGGTACACCCGAAGGACAATTCATAAAGCCCAAAATGGCCTCACCTCTTCATCGACCAATCACACGCCACCAAATTGATTCTCATATTTGGTTTGTAAGTATAAACACTCTCTCTTAAGGTTTCTTTTGAATATATACATATATAAATAAAATGTATATCAGTTAACTGATGTAAGCTTATATCAATTATAACATAACAAGCCCAATGAGGTGATGACACATCATTTAAAATCACTTATACCCACCCAAGTGAATTTGTGG
>JAYMTK010005023.1:0-10582 GCA_036897405.1 Pelargonium myrrhifolium | reverse complement strand
GAGGGGTTGTTCATGGTTATGGACAATTTGGTAGTCACACCATTCTCAACAGGATCTGCAATTTCCATTCTTAACAGAAGCAAATGTTTGCTTAGTGAGATGGAGGAAAGGACAGTCAGCATTGGCATGGTTGAGGTAAATTTGAGATCCATGGACTAATTTTTAGTATTGTATTATTGTATCTACTCTGTTGGTTAGGCTATTAACAAAGCTGTTTTTGTTTCAGGTTTTAAGCATTTTGAAGGCTTCTCTTAATTCAACTTCTGCTTTAACAAATGGGCTCTTTGACAAACTTAACTTGAAGGATCCGAAGCAAGAAATCATTATCTAGCATTGGCTCCTTGATCAAGAAGGCGTTTTCTTTTTCTTTTTTCCTTGTATCAGTTGTGTTTGTTTCTATTATGTGGATGCGCAACAACATGGTTTTTCGAATGGTAAAAATTAGAGAATCTAGTGCAATATGCTGTCAAGTGAAGAACTCAGTAATGTGTATTCACTAGGATTTTGTTTATACTGCTTTCTGCAGGATTTTTACATGTTTTTCTTGATTTCATGTATAAAAAAGGCCGGGTTTTCGATGATTCTTGGATGATCCCTTTTACTTACTCTCACACATTATGCATGGTGTGAAAGAATTTGTACATGGTTCACAAAAGAATGATCTGTGTGATCTATGGAGTGTGAAAGCCACAAGAGGAATCAATTGTTTGTCAGTTGAAGTTTGGGTTTTAATGGTTTTTGGATCCCATTTCTGATCTTGCACTCATTGTACATGAAATCAAATGTGAAAGTGATGAAACAATTGCTTACAGAAATGATTGTATGATGAAAGGCTCAGACTTTTCTTGCATCAAAAACTGAACTACAAGCTATGAAACATCCCAGAAAATCAGCAACTAACCCAAAATTGTGGAAGACATGCCAACTAACTCCAAGACTCACAACACTAAACTTCAACAAATGACACAAGCTACTTGACTCGGTAAAATACCCCCTTTTCTGACTGAAACTAAAAATCAGGAACAGAGTAAAGAAAAGAGGAACTAATTAAGGAACAACACCAATCAATGAAAACAAAAGCCATGTGGTTAGACTTGGAAGGTTTTCTTGAAAATAAAAACTAAGTAACCATAACTGCTTGTTGTTTGTCATCTTCAAGCTTCAACTCTAATTTTCAGTTTCTTTCATGGCTATCACAAAAGAGCATGTGCAGCTGAAGCTTATGGTTGACAAGAGGAGAAACAGGGTTATTTTTGCTGAGGCAGATGCTGATTTTGTGGATTGCCTCTTTAGTTTCTTTACACTACCATTGGGAAATATTGCTAGGCTCATTGGCAACAAGGCACAATCACAGCCAATAACAGTAGGATGCTTCAAATCTTTGTATGAAAGTGTGATGAATCTAGACGACGAACATTTCTGCAGAGAGGAATGTAAAGATATGCTACTAAAGCCCAGAAGTTGATTGGAAAAAGAGCGTCGAAAACTCAAGATCAATGTAGATGACTCTGAGCCAACTAAGTACTTTACATGCCAATATTTTTCTGAATGTCATAAAAAGTTTCCAGAGTTAGTGAGCATTTACAACACAACAAGCTGCATCTGTTGTGGGAAGTTGATGACTAGAGAAATATTGTTCGAGGATTCGAAATCTAGCTCTCGAGATAGAAAATCAAAAGATGAGGGTTTTGTTATTCAACCCTCCAAGTTTATCATCACTGATGATCTTCAAGTAATGCCTCCCGGAAAAGTTCTTGAACTACTCAAAAATCTTAGGATCCAAGACATGAATGTGATTGAGGAAAGGATTCTAAGACTTGGTTTGAATCAGGTAATGCTTATATACATCCAATCAGCACCAAAGATTTTAACATGTTTTCTTGAACTCATAATATTTTTCTTCATTATGTTTAGTTTCTGAAGCTTCTCAAGTGGATGTTCCTCTCAACAACACCTTTGACAGATTTATTTGTGTTGAAGAGAAAATTTCCAGAAAGATATAAGGATCTGCCTCTGCAGAAGAGATGTTCATTTGAGCAAGATCAAGGAGTTAGGAAAATGAAAGTGAAGGTGATGATGATAAAATCAAATAAAGAGGTCTTGTTTCTTGAAGCTCAACATGATTTCATTGACTTCTTGTTCAGCCTCCTCACAATTCCCTTGGGACAAATGTTGCATATCTTGGATGGACATTCGTCTCTTCGAAGCATAGATAGTTTGTATAAGAGCCTACAAGCATTGGACTCCCAATACTTTGTCTCTGAAAATCACAAGAACATGCTTCTCAGACCACAGCTTCCTCACTATTTTAACTCCAAGAATCAGTTGCTTCCAGTAGAAACAATTGATGTCAACTTTTTTGTGGGTTCAGATAGGAGGATTGTTCATGATCTCCCAAAGAATGGGAGCAAGATTACTATTAAAGAGGTGGGAGATTTTGTTAGGGGACATGTAGTGTTCATGGTTATGGACAATTTGGTTGTGACACCATACTCACCAGGATCTGTCATATCCGTTATGAACAGAAACAAATGTTCGCTTAGCGACTTGGAGGAGAGAACAATAAGCCTTGGCTTATTAGAGGTAGGATTCATGAGCTTCATGGACTAATTTTTTGTATTGTGTCCATCTTGTTACTGAGACTAACATAGTTGATTTTGTTGCAGGGTTTAAGCATTTTGAGAGCCTCTCTTAATTCAACTTCCGCTCTAACAAATGGGCTATTCCACAAACTCAACTCGAAGGAGCCAAAGCAAGAAATTCAGTGAAGTTATGCATCTGAGATTGCAAACACAGTCTTCTCAAGGACAATGGATTCTTGATACATTCCATGTCATATCTGCATTTTATTTCTTTCTCTTTGTACTTGTTATGGTTTCTTGCTGATCTTGTCATATCAGCAAAAAATTAATGAAATCTTGCTGAGCTTCAACAAACAAGACCTATTTGCTTGACCAAGAAAATAATTTGAAAGAAAGTTATGAATAAGATTTGGAGACTAAATAAAGATGCAAGAACTCTCCATTCAACTGAGAAAAAAGGAGTAAAAGATAGATACATAAAATCAACATTTTAAACTCAAGAACATAACACTCTCTTCTGCTTGCTCCTATTACAACAATTCTAGTTGTATATCATATCACCACCACTTAATTACCATTCATGACAACTATAATGTAATAAAACCCCAAATATCAATCGATGATCAAGTCGATCCAAATCACATCAAGCGTCGCCCCTTGCGGATACTAACCAACCTCACATCATCGATGACAGGGCCGCAAAGAGACCCCGAGCTGTCACTCTTCATGGTGTAGAATGAGCTCAAGAACATGACCCTCGTGCGCGTGCTCACTGCCTTAAACTTGAGAGTGGCACGGGTGGATCCCCCCTTGCCCTTGGACACATAAGAGGCCTTGATCGTATCTTTTCCCGCAAATCCCTCCACTACCATGCTACCTTCGCACGCGTTGTTGGCATCACCAACCGCGAAGGACAAGGCGTAGTCCTTCCCGGGAATAGTCTTGACAATTTGGGCAATGGCGCTTTCTTTCCCCGCGACAAGCTCAATGGCTCTCTTCCCCTTTGGAACCGCGAAATGGTCACTATCCACATACTTGACCGCCTTGAGAGACTCAATGATCCACCCGGGCAACGGGCTGTGGTCATCCTCTATGTGAGGTGGGATCAACACTCCCCACGATGTGTTTGGGAACACATATGGGCCTTCTTCGAAATCACCATTCTTCAGTATATTCCCTGCAATGCAAAAAGATTAGGATTACCTATTTCAAAATGTGACGAGTACGAGGTAGTCGTGTGTAAGTTATCGTATAAACAATTGTACTTACAATTTGTGCGTTTGGGTGGGTACAAGGCCTTCAAAGCAACTGAATCAATAAGTGGGCCGCAAGCAGGATCCTCCTCAACCCCAGGGTTGTGAATAGAGATCTCAATGTTCGAATCATCAGCCTGGAAGGCCCAAGAATACGAGTCCCACCCTTCGCTGCTATACATTGTCTGCATGGGAAGAATCCCCCAGTCCTTGGGTTCATTGTTAGGGGAGACTGAGACATTTAGACTCTCCTCCTGAGCGCAAGTGCGTGCGGCACTGAAGGTCAATGAGTAGTACATTCCCTTCACAACTTTGATCTTTTGCTTAATCGACGCCTCATTTCCAAGCCTTACTGCGTAGGCTCCTTCGGGCACTACTAGCAACATGTCACCCTGTTTGTGACCCGACTCAATGTACTCAATGTAGCCCGACGTCTCCCATTCCGGGATAGCATTTTTGTTGGTCACGAGCGTGCCTTTCATTTCTGACCGCTTTGGACCCAACTCGAAGTTGCCATTCGGCAATAATCCTAAAAGATTTTACACAATTCAATCAAATGTCGATTTCGACTCATTAACATTACACATTTTACACGTGACAAAATCAAATCTTGTTTATATGATCGTAAATATTGAGGAATATAGAAGATGGTAAGTGCCAAGGTGTCATCACATGTAATGTCTAAGGTAAGGGAACGTGCGTAGGAGATGATGCTGTGTTCTTTGTCGCACCATCTCTGACTCAGACTAACATGGCTTGCATAACAATTACCACGAGGGCATAAGATCAATTTACGATCCTACCCTTGATCCAACTTGTGTGAATATTGATGAAAGTTTCATTTATTGAAGTTTCGCAAATGCAGATGAGATCGATCCTCAATAAATACTACGTTGTTTGTTGGGCAACAACCAACCCAAGCACATGACAACTACAGTAATGACAAAAATACAGTAGAGGACGAAACGCAAACCAGTTAAATTAAGTGAGTTGGAGGATAAAAATGGAATATTGGAAATAAAATATATCATGAACAAATCCCTAAAAAAATGCTGGTGGGCCAGACCAGATTGAGCACGTGGCCCAGCTGCCATGAAAACATGCAAATCTGCCCATCTCTCGTGCATCAACTGTGCCCATTTTTTTCTTTTCATGGGTTAAAAAAATAGCTGAATCTGATAATTAAAGAATCAATAATAGTTTTATATTCTAACAATGAGTTTTTTTTATTTCTATGCAATTTACTGGAGGTGGCGATCTTGTAATTATGTACACAAAACTGTGTTCTTGTCGTATTAAAAATTAAGTATCCTATCAAATTAAAAAATTCAAACTCGGGATCTATCTATCGACCAAATTGAATAATATGACACAAACACCATTAATTTACAAGTGGATTGATATGTCGTGACACAACTAAGTTGCATCTGACATTGCCATTACTATATATTTTGAGGTGGCAGATCGAGTATGAGCACAGAAACATTAGCTAAATCGTAATTTCTACCAAATATATAAACTTTTTACTAGTTAATGATAATATATGTATCCAAAATTATATAAAATAAGAATCAAAGTAATATATATATATATATAAAGCTGATTAGTGATTTGAAAGATCGATGCTTACCGTCGGTGAGTGAGAAAGCGACGTGGAAGGTGGTGGCGCATAGTAGCGCAACCACCACAGCTGCGGTGGCGCTGCTTCTCTGCATTTTTTTTTTTATTTTTTAAATTGAAATTCTTGAAGGAAGAGAGGGTCAAGAAAATCTCTTGTTGGTGTTGCAATTTTGCAGGGGATGAGCTCTGGGTTTTATGCCTTCTTGTCTACCAAAACACTCCTGCTTTTGAACAATATTGCATGACTGCCACTGGAGCATTTACCTTTAAAACAAACAAAATTATATACTCAAATGTATATACTTACATTTCTCTGTTATTGGCACATGTCACGCTGAGAAGTGAGAAGAAATTGAAAATACAAACTATTTTGTTTTATATGAGAAAAACAATAAAGACGGTGCTAGTTATTATTTTAAAATTTAAATTTGCAATTTTTTTTGTTGCTCATTTGGTTCACCAGAGCTTTGTCTTGGCTACGTCTAAATCCGACCCGAGTCGCACACCTAGCAGTGATAGACGAGTCTCTCAGCAGGATTTTCTGCGTACACAAAATTTAGTTATAACTATTATAAATATAATTAGTTTATTTCCATTCTATTGCTGTTTTGAGAAGGCTAGGCCAGCTACAACTGCTCTTGATTTTCAGAGCGGTGATAATCTCTTGGATATATATGCTGACAATAGATTATGGTTTTTCTCGTTAATATAGCGACTCTTGTTTTGATAACAAGTTAATGATTGTTAGGATTTGTAGAGAGACGACGTAGATTCACAAAAAGTTTTTTATTAGTGTGTGCGCAAGGCAACATGAGGTGGTTGTAAGAAGGAAAAAGTGGTGATTTGGTTGAAACCCATCAGATCAACCTTAAAATTTGTTGCAAAATTCGATGCCAGATCGGGTGGTGGCATGATAGAACCGTTCACGTGATCGCCTTAAACTCCAAGTTCAATCGTCTTCACTTATTTGTGCTTTTCAGGCTGGAGGGATATTTCAGTGCCTTCAACTTGATTATTCAGACTGATAGGGAGGATTCTAGCACCTTAGGTCTTATTATTGGGGACATAAAGTTTTTGGTTTCACATTTTTCTTCTTTAAAATCTGTGTTCTTTAAGAGGTATGCGAATCAGTTGGCTCATAGTCTAGCTAGCTAGAGCGTTTGTATCAGTGTCAGATCTTTCGAGTTCGATAGATTTTCGTCGCCCAACTTCAATTTCAGATTTATTATGCAGTGATTTCATTGATTAATAAAACTTACTAGTTGTTCTTTCAAGAAAAGTTGATTAGCGTACAGTTAAATATTCTGTTGATGGATAACTTGTGGGCAGAGATAATTTGGTTCTTAACTTGCATTGTGAAAACGTTGCATGCTGTCAACAGCAATTCCTCAATCCAGGGACTGGAATTTTTGGGGTTATGTAAAAATGCGTGCAAAGGAAGCAAAAAAGAGATGATTACATAAATAATTAATTAGGAGAAATTAAAACAATAGGTAGACATGGTGAAGCAATTAAGCAATGAATGAGAGAGTGGAGTGTGCATGCATGTCATGTGTTGACCAAGTGTATCTGGTGGAGGCTAAAGACAAAGCCATTCAAGGTCACATGGTTATGTTATTTATGTATAGCCAAGCTGTTCATTTGTCGGTTCACCTTAATTCACCAATCCATATATTATCTATGTTTAAGCTAGCTTTGGTTTTTTCTCAATTTCACTTTCTAGCAACCGTTACAGTTATAATAAGAAGACAATCTTAATATGATTGAGTTGGATTTATGGTACCCAAGTGAACCGTGTTGGGATCAAAAAATAAATAAAATGAAGAGCATGGACTTGGCAAATCAAATCCGCAAACAATAATTGAGTTAGGTTCGGACCACCTTAAGATGACAATCTTTAGGATGGTGGGGCTTCTGATGGTTGTACCGGACCCTGAGGTTAGACAGACCGGAGGGGAGGCTTCGACTAGTACCTCTGGTTTGTATTTTGGTCAGTCTTTATGTTACTACAAGATAAGGTTTTATGTTATGCTCAATGGTACTAAGTGTACAAGAAGCTTAGTTTATCTCTTGTTTAGGTGGGTGTGTTCTCTTTTTTGATCGTCCTGTGGGAGTTAAATCCCTATAAGAGCTTTTCGCATAATTAGTAGGGGATTTGAATAATATTGCTATATTTTCACTCTTTAAAAAAAAAAAAATACTTCATCTGTTCTAAAATAAGGGTAATAAGGGTCATGTTTCTCTAGAATTTTTATCTCAAAATGAGTATATTGTTTTTTTTCTCTAGTTAGTTGATTATGCACAAATTGTCCATAATATTCTTATAAAAACGTAGTTAGTATCTCTCAATACATATTTATGATGATATAATAACAAACATATCACGATAATCAACGAATTTCCCCTTAATAATTTCTGAAATAGAAAAGAGAACACTCAATTGGAACGAAGAGATCGTAGAATTAAACAAAGCGGAGTAACGTCTTAAAATGAGTTGAGATCAAGCATTTATTGGTGAGCTTAATGAAGTGTTGTCATATTTGTTTGAAATAAAGTATGATAACAATAAACTGTTGCATCCAAACAAAGATTTGAGTTTTCTCTCACTTTTATGACCCAAATCGTAGAATTGCAGTGAAGAGTTACGAGAGAAGTGTGTCCTAACCTATACCAAAACAAACCAAACCTCTGAATGGTTCTTCAGTGCCCACATGGCTTCCATAGTTTTTTTTTTAATTTAGATTTAAAACAATGGGTGCATATTCATATATAACTGCATATGCTTATTATGCATGGATCTTCCAAGAAGGTGACTCTTGTTCTTAGTCTGACCGAAATGCCCTTCAATTATTTGATATTTTTAATTGAAGAAGCTCGTGGGGGTTAGCAAGAAAACATCAGAATCAAATGTGCAATACCAATCAAAAGGATTGTGAAAAAGGAAACATTGAGATCTTATCTGTGGCCAAACCATGTGCATTTATCCTCTTTTATTTTATTTTATTGACTATACTTATCACATATATATAATATCACAAGTAAATTTGTGTACATTGTAACAACACTGCTGAGAAATAAACCATTTTTATGTTTGAATTGTGAAATTTTTAATAAAAATGTCAAGTTAATTTTTCACATTTTCAAAGCTACCTAAGTGTTCTTTAAATTCTCACCGCACTTTTCGCAGTTAAATCTTAAAAATTCTATCAAATGTTCATCACGTTTTTAAATTTCTTCAAGTTTCCATCATATTCTTTATAATCTTTTTTTGCATTTTCGAGCAATCCTTTACATTATCGTGGTATATTTTGTGTTGTTTAGAAACTACTTAAAAAAATTCATCACAACTATTTATACAGTTGGAGAATGTTAATAAACACCTTTTTCACATATTACATCACGATCCGTTTTAGTGTTTGAAATATAAAATTTGTCAACAACAAAAACCACACTATTCAAATTTAACAAAATTACGGTGACAAAAAGAGGATTAATTGTTTGATCAATATTCTCATTAACTTTTTATTATATATAGAGGTGACTCCACAATTATTATTATTATGATTATTATTAAATAAAAAGTGGTGTAGATTGAGAAGACCGACCAGCCTACCCAAGTTCAGTACTGAGACTTGAATTGATTTTCTTTTGGGCAAGCAATGCAATAATGCCGCCGATAGTCTCTTGCATGTGCACTACCTACGAAACTCATGGTATGTTGTGTCATCTAATCTATATATATGTATTTGTGATTTTATTATTATTTTTATTTTATTCATGGCAGGTTTCAGATCAAGCCGTTGTCATTTTATGGAATATACATGATAGGATTTATTATAGCTTAATTAATTAATAACTGACATTATATGGATGTTTTGCACACTCATTTTGTCTTTTTAGCAGATTATTAATTAAGGTGGTGGTAGAGATGCAATTCTAATTTCTGATTGGATTGTGAAACTTAACAAGATCTACTAACTTTTTCTTTTCTTCACATTTCGAGTGATATATATATATATATATATATAGGTGTTTTGTATCTGAAATTGAGTTCTCGAAATTTTGGTCTTAAGAGTTGGATCATGTATTTATAATGTAGGGAAAGTGACTGAATATATATCTTCACAAGACATGAGAATGATATATATGTCATGAAGGTTTCAAAAGACACTATATATCAATTTAGAAACAGCTTAATTAATGGAGCAATGAGAGTTGGGGTTGAACAATGAAGTTTCACATGAAACTTCTCCTCTTATTGGGAGAGAGTATGAATACTCACAGGATGAGTTGATGACGTGTTATTTTGTGGTTGATCGATGAAGACATTGAGATATGTAGTGAGTTCATGGTTTTTCTCCTGAACATTTCCTTCTCGGCGTTCTTTCAGGTTTTGGAACCTCTAATTACCTCTCGGGTATAATAGTCGGCAATTTGAGCTTTTAGAAGTGTTTACCATTTTGGTATGATGTCTTAGTGGAATGTGCAATAGAGGTAGCGTTGGCATGGGCCTGAAAACTCTCCAAAATGTAAGATGTGTGAATATGTTTGTTATCCTGATCGTGTACTTATAGTTCATGCTAAGTTGGAATAACCTTCTTGTGGGTCATCTCTCTCTTAGGCAATCTTTAAGGTTGTCTAAGGGAAAAGTCTAGGCAAAGGTGAACTATTTCTATTTGGGATGGACCTAGTCTCAAAGTTTACGCATAGTGCCGTGTTGCAGCGCAGAGAGACGCAAGGTACGTACGTGTAGTTGTTGCAAGATTGAGGCGTACAAAGGCACACACTTTTCTTAACATCCATGATTGAGGCATCCAAGAATGTGCTTGTTTGATAACACTACTCAAAAGCCAAAAGCAGCTTTTAAGTAGCTTCTAAAAGCATATATGTTTGCGAAAAAAAGTTTGTAGAAACTCATAAAAGTGTTTTTATATCTTAAAGCAAAAGCAAACAAAAGTTGAATTTATATTTTCTCTCACATGGATAATAAAAGTAAAATGACCAAAATGTACATGCATATTTGTATGAACATGCATGCAACTCAATAATTAAAAAAAAAAAAAACTGTTATTCAAAACTATTAAACAATATTTGGTTCTTAAGTATTTCAATTAAACAATAAGTTAA
>JAYMTK010005022.1:0-10582 GCA_036897405.1 Pelargonium myrrhifolium | reverse complement strand
CACAAGAAGGGGTAGCTCTCCCCTATAACCCCACCCCATACCGCTGGCAAGGAGGCTCGAACCCGAGACCTCAAAGGAAATCTCAAGTGCTTAAACCACTTGGCCCACATGCCTTTGGTTATGATATTCAAGTTTTAATTTTAGTTTTTTTTTTTCTTTTTTTGTTTATATTGTATTCATTACTTTTTTCCTTAAGATTATTATGTAAAATCTTTGTGATAATCTGATTTTGATGCCCTTTCTTTGGTTGGATACTATCTTCAAAATTCTTTTAAAAAAATTGTACTCGTATTAAACTTTTAACTTTTGTCCATACCTCTAGGTGTATGTAGGGAACTTAGTGCATTGTTCATATTGTTCTTTGTATTGTTTCTCATCAATAATTAGCTACTAGGAAAAGTATTCTAAGTTCCCTTCCGCTTTCTATATTTTGTATAGTTATGATTAATTCCAGTTCTGTTCCCATTATTATTAAGTTGCCGCAGCAGGAAAATTGGTACGACTGTGGACTCTTCTTGCTCCATTACGTGGAACTTTTTTTGAAGGAAGCTCCTGTTAACTTCATCCCCGACATAAAATCCAATGCCTCCAACTTCGTAAGTAATTATTATGTTATGTCACGGCCCTCAAAACTTGTCACTTGACTGTTGTTTTATATTCATAAATTTGTTTGTTGGCAGAGGTAATGTTACTGGCTAAATAGAATATAGGTCTATATGTAATATGTTGAATATTCAATGAGGTAAAACTGTTTAGACTCATGATTCAAGTGAATGAATTATGCCTTCCCAACGATCCTTTGCCCTAATTTCATTTTGATTAATGTCATCCTGGTCAATTATTTTGATTCGAGTTTACATTAAAACAATTGAGTTTTATTTCCTGTCTGTATAATGGAAAACGGGTGGATCTTACTTCTTTTTTTCTTGAATTTTTCCTTCCAGCTTAGCAAGAATTGGTTCCCGCCTGCAGAGGCTTCGCAGAAACGTGCTCATATCCGTGAGTTGATTTCTGGAATCATCGAAAATGGTTCTCAAGAAGGTTCTCCTGCTGATTGTAGTGACAAATATCCTTCTATCCAATTACCAAACACAAACGAAGAAGAAACTGGAATAGAGATTGTTGAGGAAATATGTAACTCAACAAAACGATGTCATGGTATTTCTCAGTTGAATGCTATGCTGGAATTTCTTATTCTTTCATTTTTCCATATTGAGCAAGGGATTTAAAATTTCATTGCAGTGTCCACTCCAAGAAGTTTGAAGTGCACCAGAGAGTCAGGACTGTTTTACAGTAGGTTATTTGATTTAGAATCCGTTGCAGAACCATTTTCTGATGATACTTGTGCAACAGCAGTTTGTCAGAGGAACATGATGCCATCAATTGAGGTGAATAAGTTATTTCATTTTCAATCATTTCTATCAAGATTAGCTAACTTTTTATTTGTAATTATTGAGATGCCATATGTTAAATTTCATAAATGGACTACACATAATGACTTGGGCTTCCACTACTAAAAAGGTCAACCTTATTAGTAGGGTTTTACTTGGGCCATTATATGTAGCATGTGGGATATTTATTACCCATTTCAACACCATGTTGTCTTCAAAGTTCGTGAGCATCATTGTCATTAGTTTGCTAGTGAAGATATTTGGTGAATTGATTGAATTGCCTTGCTGGCTTACATGTAAGGAAAATTTTAGGGTCCTGTGCATACTGAGAAGTTTTTTTTTTTAAAATATCAGTAAATGAAATTTAGAGATCTATTAAACCTCAATAAGTTAATTGTAAGCAAATCTCAGAAGTGTAGAGTCTACTACTTTTGAGCTTCATTGAAATCACCATGCACGGAATGAAGCTGAACCCTCAAATTTGGTAACTCTTTTGGTTTGAGTTCTGCATGATATATGTGATGTCCATTTTAAATCTTGATTTTGTTTACTTAGGTGTAGTAGCGTTTTATTTTGACAGGACAGGGGAGATTTATCTTCTATCTAGGTTCAATTGAATCTTATGACAACCATACTTTTTGTGTTGCGAGTCATCTTTGCAAGTGATTGAATTGGCAGGAACTTGACGAGGAAGACATGGATTGTGCATCATATATCAACCGACACCAGAAGTTATATGGGTTGGAGGACATTGAAGACAATGAACTGCAGGTGGAGGAAGCACAGAAACGTGAATCTTCTCCAACCTCGAGTGAAGAACTTGCAGTTTATGTTGAAGATTCGGAGGAGTCAAATGATAATGCGGAGGATGTCGAAGATAGCATTGATTCTGCATTTGGCGAGGAGATGTCTTTGCTCCACACTCAGAAGAGGCTTTTCAACTGCAAACATGGATATGGATAGTGAGCAAAATGGAGTTTTTTTGTAGAGTAGTAGTCTGCTTTCGGTGTGCATATGGATATGGATTTGAGTTGTATGGTAAATAAGCTTATTGAAATGTATAGTTTTGGATTGTTTTTGCATAGAGTGAGGTTAGACAAAGGTCTACTGGTTTTCCAATTTTATAGTGAAAGAAAGAGAACAGATCAAATCCAAGCTATTTTAGAAACTGTACTTAATTTACTGAATGTTAAGGGATGTTGTAAATTAACTATAAACAAAAGAAAGTGTTGAAAAGATTGTACCATATGCAAATATAAACTAAATGGTAAAAATTCACACTGAAGGAATATTGTGGGTTTGTTTGATAAATGAACAAATGCATCTCAAGAGAGCATAAGAACCAAGTCAAATAAAAATTGAAGGCTAATGTGATGACATGATCCAACCATCTTGATTTATGTTAAACCAAAATTTAGTTAGTTCATCTTTAGTTTATTTGACATATTTAAATTTACATAATTAAACTTAATCGAATTATTCAAATCGACATGGAGGGAGAAGAAAGTTCTGCCTCCGTTTCAAAATAAATGTCATTTCATAGTCTAACTTTCCACTTTTAACAAACATATGGACATAAGTTTTCCATAATACTTTTTACTCATGATTTTTTTTGTCACATATCGAAGATGAAAAGGTTTTACGCATAACTTCAAAATTAGTGGGTCAGTAATAATGAATTTTGTCTTTATCTAAGGGTAAGAAAGTCATTTAATATCTTTCCTTAATACTATGTGTGAAAATCTCGAAAACGACACTTTATTTTGAAACGGAGATAGTAAAATAAAAATCTATGAACAAACCAAAGACAGACACGAAAGTGCTCTCTCCGTCTCAAAATGAGTGTCTTGTTTCATTTTTAGTAAATTAGTTATACATGAATTGTAAATAATATCTCTATAAAATGTTAGTTAGAATCTCTCATCACATAATTACAAGGATACGATAATAAACATATTATATTAATTTTTATTTTTTAATTTTTCTCGAAATAAACAAGAAGTACAAGACTGAGGGAGTACATAAAAAAAATAAATTAAATAAATACAGACAGACACGAAAGCGCCAAGTAAGGGAAACCTACACACCAACCAAAGGCAAGAATCCGATAGGGCAGCTTTGAACATTGTCCTCTTCCAGGAGAAACCACAGAAGAGAAGAGAAGCAGAATTGAAACCCATTTGATTTTGCAGAGACATGGGAGACGAGAGGGTGAAGGAGGAGGCTCTCCAGATTATGGGAGTTTTCCAGGTTCTTCCAAGGCTCGTCGTCTTCGACCTCGATTACACTCTCTGGCCCTTCTATTGGTATCTTTTTTTCTCAGTTCAGTTTTGGTCTCAACCTATCTATCTATATATATACAATATTTGTAATTACCCTTTTGCTCGGATTGCCAAATTGGGCTCGGATTGAGTGAAGAAATGGTAAAGTTTGAATTTTTATCTCTGAAAGCTTTTTTGAGAGGAAAATTATGTTTGTGTTGGTAAAAACTGATCTTGGTGGTTTAGTGTTATGTTATTGGGTGTGAAAGGAGTTCATGAA
Organism: Pelargonium myrrhifolium; assembly: GCA_036897405.1. Classification (NCBI taxonomy): domain Eukaryota; kingdom Viridiplantae; phylum Streptophyta; class Magnoliopsida; order Geraniales; family Geraniaceae; genus Pelargonium; species Pelargonium myrrhifolium. The sequence goes on along the minus strand of JAYMTK010005022.1, from coordinate 6,650 downwards.
GGCTCTCTCTGTTATCAGAATATAGTTCTACTTAGAAATGGTGGGTGTGGCTCAACGGGCTGTTGAGATTTGAGAATATAATTCTGTAAAGAATCACAAGGAATATACGGTTGTGGAAGCACTTCACCAACAATGGTTTCAGCCATAGTGATGAATATTTGTAGAAATGGGGTATGATGATACTTCCGAAGGATAAGAGTAGGTGCTTTTGTGTTAAAACTAAGAATGATATAAATAGGAATGGAGCTATCCGAGCAAGAGTTGTAATTTGAATTGAAGAGAATGTGGGATAAAACTGCTTAAAATGATTTGGATGCAGTGGAGAGAGGTCGTTGACCTCATGTGGAATGATGAGAAAATTTAGTTGCTAGAAAGTGAAAGGGTTAGATAATGCGTGTATTTAGAGAGGAGATAGCATCGATTAGGATGGAGTGCATAATGAAAATACAAGTAGAGGATCCAACAGAGTTCAGTCATTTATGAAGTATGCTTTGGGTTTTGTGGCTTCTGCCATTTATGCATATAAAATTGGGGGGGCCAAGCGAAGATGTGTGTGACAAAGATGAATGTTTCTCTTAACAGAGTGGCATAGGCGATATAAGATCTTGTAGCTTTAGTGAAAGACAGGGCTTTTTTTTTTTTTTTTTTTTTTTTTTTTTCTTTTTTTGGGTTGCTATTTATGTGTGAAGCATAATGTAGAGAAAATTCATGATGTTTGAAAACAATTCCATGCCATCACTGACTATATTTTCTTGGAAATTACTACTGAGCTAGTGGTTTGTTTGCACAATGCAAATGGAATATGGTTAATGTTTGATGTTACAATTAACTGAATAGTTTTATTCTGAGGAAACATAACTTTTCAAATAATGTTGTGTTTGACTAGAAATCAAGAGAAATGTGAGCATTTGTACCCTATTTTTGGATCTTAGCGAGTTAAGTTTACATATAAATCCAATCGTTTGGAGTCTATAACTACTACAATCTCATTTTCTGGAACACACTTAAACATAATCAATGATATATCATCTCTATAATCCAGCATATTAGCAGTTAAGCAGTTTATTTCTGCCATTTTTAATAGTTTGTTTACATGCCGAGAGTCAGTAACTAATACAACTATAATGTTCAAAATGATGCTTGCCATTTTGCCAACTTCTTTCTTTTATAGTAATACCATGGTCTCAATAAGTGAAGATTTCTTTTTCTAATTGATTATGTGTCTTCAGTCTTCCGCATAATTTATCAATTTACAACTGTGAAAAATGGTCTTGCCTACAATAATGTTTAACACACTTCTGAAAACGCTATGATATTTTCTGTATCTAAAGCCAACTCATGTCTCATTATTTCAGTGAATGTCGTTCCAAGCGCGAAATGCCATCTTTATATCCTCAAGCAAAAGGCATATTATATGCACTCAAAGACAAAGGCGTTGATGTTGCTATTGCTTCTAGATCTCCAACCCCAGATATAGCAAGGACATTTCTTGACAAATTGAGCATGAAGTCAATGTTTGTAGCCCAGGTAAGCCAGAACTGATTATTGAAAACAAAAGCTCGTATTTACCTATTGTGTTGCATGCATTTGTTTATTTTCACTTGCAAGACGAGTGATAAACAATCATGGTGAATCTAATTGCAGCTCATCCCTTTCTACTGCTTAATTTTCTCTCATCTAACTGTCCAGGAGATATTTTCCAGTCGGACACACAAAACAGAGCATTTCCAAAAGATACACTCGAGGACTGGCGTGCCTTATAACTCAATGTTGTTTTTTGATGATGAGGACAGGAACATCCAAACGGTACTCATCTTCTTTTTACATTTGAATGCCTTTTGTTCCCCCTCACCATATTCTTGGCATACCATTTTGACTAGGAGGGTGTTTGAATTAACTTGTAATCCGATCAATTATAATTATAACCATGTGTTTGGTAACTGAAGAACTGATAATAGTGAACCTAAATTACCCTTAGGTCCTCTTTACAAGCATTTTTGTCGAAACAGTTAAATTTTCAAATCTAATTTGAATTTTCTTACCTATTACCACCTTTTTTATGAGTTAATCCAAACACCCTCCTTCAGCAAAGTGTCAGAATCCAACACGCTCCCTATACGCTTCCAACACTATTCAACATGTGAATTTGATAATTAAATATCTTTTAAAGAATATCTATGTCATGTCGAACACTCTTCAACATGTTTTTTAATTGAAAAAATTAATGTGTTGTAACAAATCATGTCGTATGTCGGTATGCATACACCACAGGAACATCAAAGAGTTGCGTGGTAAATGCTAGCCTATTAGGTGTATCCCTTTTGTGGGGTGAGGCTTATACATCCTAAATAAGCAACATTTGTAATGATCTTTGCAGGTTTCGAAAATGGGAGTTACATGCATCCATGTTAGCAAAGGAGTAAACTTTGGAGCATTGCGACAAGGGCTTACGAAGTTTGCAGATAATGTGAAAGCCGTTGAGAAGAACAAGCAAAGATGGGAAAAATTCTCCAAACATTCAAGCTCATCTGGGAAGAATGAAGCCACTGAAGATTAGTTTTCAAAGAAAAAGGAATTACAAGAAAAGAAATATATTGGTCCACATCTTGTTGTGGATTTCTTCTGACAAACTACATTTATATTACATAGAAAGATGTATTGTTGTGTCAGTTACCTGAAAATTACATTTCAAAATTTAGAGTATTCACTACTTGAATATGCTTGCAATCACAGACTACAAAAAATCATTGGCCATCCTGTGAATATGGGCAAGAAAATACCATTTTTCTTCAAAGCTTCCCTTCTCCAACTCATCATATATAATCTTGCAGTCTGACAATGCATGTACAATGCGACATATGCTGGTGCTTTCCTTTTGAATACACAATTTATTTCAATACAAATGAACTTCAATGTGAACAAAAGGGGGCATACGTCGATCTGACAGTTTTCTTTGAATACACGATGATTTTTTATGAATGAATTGAAGTAAGCACAAAAAGTTGTGGGGCAATATCTGGTTCAAAATATCCAGAATATTGCAATATTCAATTGAAAGAATCAAAACATTAATTCCCTGATGAACTATATACAATTAAAAAAACAAAAAGAAGGGAGCAACTCAACATCAAAACAATCAAACAAACATGAAATCCACATTAGGAAATTGCCTAGTCAATGACTCAATGTAGTCCTTGAGCCACACAGGACTATTCAAGCCTTTCTGGAATTAGCAGTTGTTCAAGTTCCTCCCTACGTCGCTCCAACTCCTGTTGTTGTTAGTAAAGAGCAAATTAGAGCAGGAAAATCGGCATAACAATCGTGAGTAATTTTTTGAGAAATAAACACATTAACATCAGAAACAGCAATATGTTTTGCATGGGATAGTCCTAGCTCCTAATGCTAACAATAACATTACAAGAATGGATTCATATAATGTTCCTATGATAATTAGAAAAACCTTATGGTGGCGTGTTGTTTCCTTATTTACATGGAATTCCTTGAATGAAAACAAAATAACAGTAAGCTTCCAACACTTAATGATGAAGTTTGAAAACAAAGTGTATGGACTCAGCAACGAAGGGTGCAGCCTATGAAACTTCACATTAGGCAGATGAAATTTATGTCAAGATGTCGGATTAAACATGATATGCATTCAAAATTTAGTGATCAGACGATTCTGAACCACTTGAACTGAAAATCTTCTCAACCACTTCAAACAGGAGAAGCAATATCATAAAGGAACAAATTGTTACTTTCATCCTTGTCTATTTGTACTATTTTGTAGAAGCTAAAGTAGTAGGTGGTTATAGAAGAGGAATGACACGTGATAGCTTACCTCCAGATCCTTGATTGCTTGCTCTTTCGAAATTTCTTTCTTTTGACGTGACCGCTTGAGAAATCCAATGCATGAGATGCCCTGAACATTAGTTTGATGAGAAGCAGAAAGAACATTACTTTCAAAACTCATAAGGGGAAACAAATAGAAGGAAAGGAAAAGAAATGTAGGAGAAGAAACATAGAAAACCCCACTCGGCTAATCTTCAAGATCATAACTTCACTAAAAGTGTTAAACCCAAAGCAAAAAGCCCAGATACAGAGACAGAATATACTCTAACCTAAACAAATGGTTAAATTTTGATCAGGGATAGTTGTTTTAATGGACTACTTCTCGAGGGTTAGCTTAGTAAGACATGATTTAGAGTAAATGGAGCTCATTATTTGGTTCGATGTGGAGCCCAATTTTACTTGATCAAGAAAATGAGTTTCCATTCAGCTTGTTAGCATTGAGTTCAGGCGGATGAAATGACCGAGTTTTAATTTGTAATGTATATCGCCCAAAAATACAAAAGAAAGATAAAATATCCAACTTAATCCAGATAAGGTTGTTGCTTTTCCAGTATCTTACCAAAATCACATACAGTAGACCACAAGCAAGGAGCATATAGCCTGCCATATTTTGAAGAAGAACAAGGTCCTTCCGATCTTCAGTATATTCTGGATAAGCTTTTGTCATTACAGCGACGCTGTGAATTTAGAGATCAATATTGCTTCAGTGGTAAGTTAAATAGCTTCATAAACATGATACTAATTTCATACTGACATCCCTGTCACATTCAAGTATTCAACTATCCTGTGCATGTTTATTCTATGGGGAAAGCCAACAAAAATCTAACATATATGTGTAATTGACTCGAAAAACACCTAGTATATCAGCCATAGTGTTAAAACTATCTATAAAATTTATATAAAAGGAACTACGACAGAGTAGTTAATGGATTTTAGTTCTTGAAACCTAACTAAAAACGAATGCAGTCGTAGAGGATATATACAGGGAAGAAAACATTCAAGAGTTCATAAAAATGCAAGACATACAAAATTTGCAGCATTCCCCTGCCAACCCAGTACTCCAACACCTGCAACATGTCAATAGAGACATAATACAATAAGATGAGTGATTAATCTCAGCAGATTCCTAAACTGAGAATAGTAAACAACTAATTCTGATATCACAGTGAAGGGTCTAGAAGCTGAAAATAGGACATAGTGAATACTGATAAATAAAGAAACTTGCATGCTCTTATATACAATTGTGAATGCACAATATGCATGCTTCAAGGTTGTACAAACAAAATATCGAATCCAATTCAATCCTTGGAAAGTTGGGATATGCCACACATATTCTTTTCCCGACAAAGCAAAAGCAATCATGTCATCCCTCTCGAGTCAGAGTTCCCCAACTAAAGATGTCTTGGTTATTAATCGACAACAACAACAACCAAGCCATTTGCCAAACAACTTTGGTGTTGGCTACTTTAAACTTTTAGCACAAAGTTTTGGGACCTTCGACCCATATTCTCCTCCTCCAATCCATCATGCCTAGCACTATCTCCTTCGTTAGGCCATGTGTTATCATGTCTTTTCTCAGTACTTTTAGTTTCTTCAAATTCAATTCTCTCATCTGTCCTCACAGTATCATTAACATCCCTACGTTGGACATACCCCAAACTTGTGACTGAATAGCTTCATTTCTAATCTTGTCATTCACAGTGTTACCAAAAATCCATAGCTAGCCATAAAGGAAACAACTTCAGTGATTATCTTACATCAGGTACCATATTGTCAAATTTCATTTACAGTATCATCTATCAATCCTTTTACATTATCGAACATCTGACTTACGAAGGTTATAATTATCTGGCAACATAATACGTCGACGAACGAAGAAACTCAAATTGTATTACTTTCTCACTTAATTACATTGTGCCCAACATTCTCCAATAGCTAATAACAGCAAGCAGTAAACTTCTCAGTCATGTCAGGAATTAAGGAATATCAACTCTGAACCAAATATTGAAAAATGAAAGATTAGAACTTGAACAGTGAACACTAAAACAAGAAGAAGAACCTTCCAAAACTTGAGGATGAATCCCCACTCAGTCTCTCCAAGAACAACAATAGAGGCAATCACGACGGCGTAACACCGGAAAATTCCATCAAATATCTGCAATTTACAACACCAAAAATCCTCAAAACCCTCAAATACAGAAACAGACGCAACACATTCATAAATATAGAGTCAAAAAAGAGTACATCGGATCCGTTCTTGAAGGAGCGAACAGCGGAGAGAACGTTGACGGCGATGCAGAGAATGGCAGCTACAGAAGTCAAGAATTTGAAGCATCCACAGACCACCAGGAAAGGGTCCGGTCCGGTTCTCACTCTCAGCCTCGTTCCCGAAGCCGCCCTCGACGGTGGCGCGCCCTCTCCCTCGCCGTTCCTCGCCATGTTTTAGTTTTTTTCTTCTTCTTTTTCTCGGCTCTTAGAAAATTCTCTCAGCTCCGAGAAAATCAGAGCAGCGATTCATGAAAAAAATTTCTGTTTTTTTTTTTCTCTCTCTCTCTCTCTCTCTCTGTTTCAAAGCGGGATTCTTTTCTTTCACCTGCCATTCAAGGATGGCAGTTTGAGAAGTTACAACCGCCACGTGTCTGTCCGAAGTGGAGGCAGTGACTGACACGTGGCATTATTATGATACACTCCCCAAATCTTATCTTAATAGAAACTAGATCGAGACCCGTGCATCGCACGGAGACACGTACGATAATATTATATTGTGTAAGATTATCGTAATAAAAGTAAGAGTAGAAAAC
>JAYMTK010005021.1:0-10582 GCA_036897405.1 Pelargonium myrrhifolium | reverse complement strand
GACTTCGCTCCCTTCCGTGCTTCACCTAACCTCATGTCAACCTGAGATAAAACATATAAACAGGAAATAACATAAATGTGGCACAAATGAGCGATAAAATCACTAAAATCAATATAAAAATGCCGAAAATGCACGAGAATGAACAAACGACCTCTCGAGTGACAAGACTCATGTTTCGAGGCCAAAAAGTGCATAAATAGAGACCAAAGGAGCGTAAACGCAGCAACGTGAGGACAAACTTGCATGAATTAGGGTCAAATAACTAGTACATTTTACTAGTTATCAGGTAACATGCATGAAAGGAGTATGACTAGTTAGCATATTGTGATTCTTTGTGTTTTACATTCCATGCATCTCCCTTGCACATTTCTTGCACTTGCAATTTCTCACATTCATAACATGTTTGTTGTCTATCATCTAGCCTCATGTTAGTTTTATTTTCATGTCTAGGTTAGTCTCTCTATTTGCCTCCTCATTTCTTTACTTTACTTGCATTTTTATCAAATAAGTGAAATCATTGAACTTTTGTTACTAGTCTTATAGATCTGGGCTCGCAAGGATGTCGTCGGATCTGAGAAAAATTTCGTCTTCTTCGTCGAGGGTCATCGCCAGAGCTGGCTTGGATTCTTCGTTGAGAACCATCACTAAATCTGGGTCGTCTTCTTAGTTGAGGGTCGTCAAGCACTATCACGAGGTGGAAATGTGGAATCCAGATCGACAGGAAAAATAGTGACGATTTCGTTCCTCATTTTCGAGGATGGTATGTGTCGTCTGCAACTCTAAGATCCAAGGATGGTCGTCGAAGCCGAGGACGAAAACCGAAGTTCGAGCTAACAGAGATAGCGACTATAAAGAGGGTTGAAGGAGAGGGGTGTACTCAGTGGAGGACGTAAGAGATGCTCACCCTTGATCTGCTCAACGTTGACGATCCTCAACCCTCGATTTTTTCCGAAGCTCCTGCGAGTTTATATCGGCAAAGCTCAATTAGCTCGTGCTGGTTCCGACTAGGATCACTGTGAAGATGGAGTTGCCTGAGTGGAGCAGGAGATGGTGTCGGAGGAGGAGATGGTAAAGGTCTATTTGGTAAGAAGAAGAGCATATTTATTATTTTAACGTCGGAGGTAAATTTAACGGACGAGTGGACTCCTGTAGTATATTTATTAATAGTATGAAGATTGCGTTTTTGAGATCTTCGCTGAAATACATCACTGGTCATGTGATTTCTAATAATCTAAACTAAATTGACAGTTGTTTGAAATTGTATTTGTCATGCTCATGTGGATGAAGAGGAATCCAAAAGCTTATCCAAGCAAAGTAATTAAATATAGAGGAATCACAATAACCACCACCTACATAACTACATAACTACTTTCTTTAAACTAACAAGGGATTTGAACTTTTTTTTCATTTTATATAGCAAACCTCCACTTTTCCAATGAACTTTTCTATCTAACCAACAAGTGTGTGAGTGTGAGCTATTTGTTTAAATAATTCATCCTCAACCACTAATTTTTTAGATTAAACAAGTGCTTCAAAAGCAACAATTTCTTGATCCAAAAGAAAAGGGTCGATATGTTCACTTCTAAACCATTTGTTTATATTTAATTACGAAATAAACAATTAATATAAGCAAATCATTATCCACTTGTAGTGTAATAAATCTAAAGAAAACACATTAAGTGCTTGTTTGGTAACTCTACTGCAGCCTCTATTGCTACTGTGCATGTCAGTCCAGCTATGCAATAGAGGCTGGAGAGTGTTTGGCAAAAAAAATTCTCTCTCCTCTTTTGGCCATTGCCACATAAGGAAGTAGAGGAGAGAGAGTGTATTTTCAAAAGGAGGAGGAGGGTTACGGTGGAGGAAGTAGAGGGGAGAGAATATTTTAGGTTGGACCGTATTATCCTCACTTTTGGTTTGACAAATTACTGAGTTACCCTCCCTTCTCCATCATCTCCATCATCAATATTGATTAGGCAAATAACCACTGAAGTAGATTTGTGTTTATTGAGTTTCAGCTTTTAATTGAATGCCTTAATGGTAAAGAACGAAACTGTTTCTTTAAATTGAACACCAGAGTTTCAAATCTGAAACACAAAAAAACCTTCGTGGCTGTTTGGTGAGAGCTAAAGAAGATCCATTTTGGAAGCCTCTGTTTCTCAGAACAAGGTATGTAAGTTTTGTTTAAAATTTTGATGTTGTTGTTATGAATGGAACTGTTGTTGTTGAATCATGCTAAACATAATAATTCATGTAATGTTGTATACTGATGACTGTAATACATGTTATGATTTATCACTTTAGTTTAGTGCTTTTGTTTAGTGCTTAACAACCAAACACAGATTATGAATAGGTCGACCTATAATATGAATAGGTCGACCGAAATTATGAATAGGCCGACCTTTATTATGAATAGGTAAGCCCTTATTATGAATAGGTCCACCCTTATTATGAATAGGTGGACCTCAAATCTGGAAATTATTTGCAGTAACTGTAAATATGTAGTAGCCTAATTTGTGTTCTGTTTATGTTACCCTACGTAGATGGATAAGGAAAATCCAAATCCGTTTAGTTCCCCTCCAAATGACCAACAAAACTACAATGGGATTCAATATCCTACTTGGTTCCCACAATCAAAAAATGGATGGCTAGAATTAAATACATCAAACACAATCAATGGTTCACATTAAATCATAATTCAATATAAATGTAGGGGCAATTTCGTCATATCACTTTTAAACACCAACTTTTACACCAAATTTTAACAAACACAACAACTTTTAACACCTCCTTTTATACCTCATTTTACAATATATTTTACCAAACACAACCCCAATTCTCTATACACTCTCTCTCTTCCTTTTACCTCATTTTACCTCATTTTACCTCTTTTTACTTCTAATAGACATTTCTAAAAGTTCAAGTAGACTTACCAAACAATAGCCCAGAGGTCCAATCTAAACCTAAAATAATAAGAGTAACCGGTTATCTAAATTTGAGAAGATATATAAATACAAGAGTAATATGGACATCAGTTGACTGATATAACTTTATATCAGTTCCACTAATAAGCTGATGACACCTCATCTAAAATCATGAATCCGGACGGGTCGTTCTGATCCCACAAATTCACTTGGGTGGGGTATAAATGAAATTTAACGAGGTGTCATCACCTTATTGGCTTGGTTAAGTTGCAACTGATATATCAATCAACTGATATCCATTTTTCTCTAGATATAATGAGTTCAAATTGAAAAGATCTAATTTTAAAGCAAGCTGCCCGACCGAATCTACACATATTACATGATAAACTTAAATATGTTTTGAATAGAGTTATCATTTGAATATGAACTTACATGCACTTAAAATTTGATCAACAATTTTACTGATACATGTCACATGAAATAGTCTAAATAATTTTTCATGTGGGTTTGTCCCGTTAAAAACACGAGCTAGGTCAGACAAAACCTACAGATTTTTCATGTAAAACTTTCCACCTGACCTGCATCATGAAACCCACACAAACATGCACCTCATACTAGACATATTCAAGTAACTCGAGCTCGAACCCGAAATACCAGACCTGATTTTGATTCACTCAAACCCGCCCAACCCATGCAAGTCGCATTTGAAATCCTCTAGAGTTCGGGAACAAATTGCCAACTCCACTCAATACAATCGAGTCAATGAAACATCCATACAAATATTGCTTTCATTTTCTAGTGTGGTGCTATAAGTCAACAAATATAACAAGGTATATGTATAGTTAAAAAGTCGTACAAATTCCAGCCTTGGCAGGGTGTGGCATTTACAGGGCATAAGCGACCTCACATTTCAATTTCATGAAAATGACCATTTTTTATGTGGTCCTGATCATATAAGAGCAATGAATGGACCAATGTTGCCCTAATTATTTAAGCAGTGCAAATAATTGGCATCATATAACAAGATAAGTTTCGAAAACAGACAGAGAGACAAGCTATATAGAATTCCTTATATACTACTTATGCAGAAGATGACACTGTTTCATCGATTCAAACAAGGTATTTTTGAAAATCAAAATAGAGAAGAGAGTTCAAATGTAGACAGGAACAGCCACACCATTTACGAACAATAGGGAAGTCCTGGGTTTTATCGGTTTGTTTTTATTGAGATAATGTACTGATTATGCATCCTATAACTGCTAGTTGGATTGGGCGTGCTATCATAATCAATCACAGCTAAAGTGTTGCACATTTATACTCTTTTTGTCTCATAATGAGTGTCAAAATTCTCTACAAAATTTGATTCAACATGAGCGTGATTGTTTTTTTAGTAAATTAGTTATGCATAAACTATCGATAACACCTCCGAACATATGGCAGGTATAAGTTATAACTCATTGAGACTGTTCCAAGGAAAACACAAAGAGGAATAAAGAGAAGATTTCAATCCTAAACAACGCATTCTTAAACACAAGGAATGCTGATTATTGACAAGAATGAAAAAATTGACTTCGCAAACCACGTGATAATGACATTCTTAGCTTGCTTTCGACTACAAAAACTATTGATATATATATGGTACAAAAAATTGCCCATCATGTTTTTTAGGGGTCCAAATTGCTCATCATGTTGTGATCTATACTTGAAGGTACAAGAGAGGGCCATTTGTACCAAACAAGTAAGTATTGTAGACAATTTGAGTTCGGGTTGGAAAGAGTTGACTTGAATCCAACTCGCAAGAGGTTCAGGTCGCAAATTTCACAAAAAAGCGTAGGTTGAGTATGGGTTGCCCGACATGAACATACCTTTTCATGGTAAAAACCCAACTTCATCCAAAAACTAATGAGTAATGTTTAATGCAATAAGAACCCACAAAAATGTATTAGAGTACCCTCAAGTTCGGGTCCAAATTACCTACTCTAGCGGGAAGGAAGAGAAAAGGTCCAACTTAACTTCTACAAAACATACAGACAAGACACTTGAGACTTCTTAAGAAACACCAAGTACAAGAAAAAAAAATCATATTCTATACAAGAAAAAAAATATTACCCTTCTAAACCCTACTATATTTTGCAGAAAAATATTATACAAATCCTCAAAAAACAGAGAGAAAATCAGAAAGTTATGTTCGCTATGTCCTGAATTCAGATTGGCTAATAGGGTAAAGTGAATTCCAACAAGAGAAACCAAATGTGTTGCTATCCCATACAGTTTCTACTTTCTATGGAACTCTATGTTACAAAATTGGTTCCTTCCCTTCTCTTATTTTACTTAACGTCTCCATCTGCATGTAATTTGCACGTATATAAGACCTAACACTATGCTTTGAAACATACATTACAACTACTTAGATATTATCAGTGAATCTTGATTCCATTGGCCTAGGGACTATTTTTTATGGATTCAAGTATCCAATTTCCTCCTGGTTTTAGGTTCCATCCATCCGATGAAGAGCTCATAGTTCATTACTTAAAAAACAAATTGACATCACACCCTCTCCCGGCATCTATAATTGCAGAAATAGATCTCTACAAGTACAACCCATGGGAGCTACCTAGTATGTTCCACACACAATCTATTTTTTATTTTTATTTTTTATATCAATCATTAGAGGCTAACGCAAGGCTACTGTATTTGTTATTGTTTCTACAGAGAAGGCTTTGTTTGGAGAAGAAGAGTGGTATTTCTTCAGTCCAAGGGAAAGAAAGTACCCGAATGGAACGAGACCTAATAGAGCAGCGGCTTCAGGTTACTGGAAGGCTACCGGAACGGACAAACCTATTGTAGCTTCCCGTGGATCAAACAGCATTGGAGTAAAGAAAGCACTGGTGTTCTACATTGGCAGGCCACCGAAAGGAGTCAAGACAGAGTGGATCATGAACGAGTATAGACTTCTTGACACGATGCTGATTAGACCCTCCAAGTTAAGAGGGTCCATGAGAGTAAGTAGGTAAAAGTTATCAATTATCACTAAAATTGAATGACAACATGAACTGATATGCTGTGAAATTCTAATTTGTTACAGTTGGATGATTGGGTACTATGTCGGGTTCGGAAAAGAGGTGGTGTATCGAGAACCAGAGGTGAAGTTCAGGACGAAAGTAGAACAGAAATGGTGAGATATATACCGGACACTGAGGAGGGATGGCCGACATATACAATTTCTAATGCAGACCTAGTTGTGGATTATCTATACAAAGACTGCAGACTTTTAGCAAGCATACTTGCGGGTCACTTTCTACCGCCCAACGAAACAAATTCAAGTGTAAGCTTTGAGGGGAGCGACAAAGTCAATAGCTTTACGATTAACCAAGACAGTTCCAATAGACTAAGCTCCAAAACAGCATATTCTTCTTTAGACAGCCAAACTAACCAACTTAAGAGGAAATCTAACGAGAAAAATGTGGATGACGATCTTTTTACTACATCTAACAAGAACAAGAAGCTAGACAGCAGAAACAGAAATTACATGAACCACTATAACCAAAACTTCATAAGCTCTTACCCACTAGAACCTATTATTAATTTTCAAGAGTTTAATGAAATAGCCTTCAGAGATAGATACTTACAGTAAAGAAGCCACTCATTGCAGAAGGTCTGGTTCCTCGATGAAGTATGGAAAGCAAAGGTAAAGGACTGTACAGAATAAGACACAGATAAGGCATGCGAGGCGGATGAATACTGCTAAATCAAATATTGTTCAGTATCATTTATGCATAGTTTCCTTCAATCCGTGATGAGTAACATGCATGTATATATGTCTACATGTGAATCTAGCTTGGAGAATGTTAATATGAATAACGTCATGGCTAAACTTAAAGAAGTACGGTGGATCGTGAGAAACAGATTTTAATGCAAGAAACTTAATTATGGGAACATCTGTCTTTTATTGATGGAAAAAAAAAACTATTACATATCAGTAACATCTTCATAACTATTACAACTTAAGCAGAGCAAGATCCAACATAAAACAACTGAACAGCCAACTTCGCATCTAGACCAGTTCCCCAAGGGCAGTACAATAAATGAAAGAAAAAAAAACAAGGACGTTGAAAAGGTACATCCAAAACCCTCAGACAATGAAAGAATAGAATACCAGACAATATAATGACTAACAAGCTGTCCACGATGCTCATGAATCAATTGAGCTAAGAATTAGCAAGTACACTGCGAAAGAAAAAAGAAAAGAAAGTATGATCTTGAAATACAATTTATCAATATAGAATCAGTAAATTAAATATTTAGTTTGCTAAAGTATTTGGTTGGATGCGTCCAATAAATAAGTAGCAAAAATGAACACATCAATTTGATGAATTATCCCAACAGCAGCAGGAAACTTATTCCTAAACATAGCAACACCATAATGTCTAGGTACGTCTCTTATCTCATAATGTTAATATTACCCAACATATGCAGTTTAGAAAATTCATCAAACAAGTCAGACAAAATGAAAAAGGGAGGTCTTAACAGGTTATATAATACCAGTCGAGTTTGCAGCATAATTACAAGATAATCATTTCTACAAGAAAATTGACAAGATTAATACACGTATTAAGTATATTTCATTAGGTAAGTTAAAGGTACTGTCAGTATAAGCAACAATTCATCACATACTTGACCCACACATTTTTTGAACTGCCTTTATAACTCAATACCAAAAAACAAATCCCACCCAAACCTATCACATCTATTTATTTTATGGCTTAAGATTCAGAAGACTTTGGTCTGAATTGTATTCAAAGGCAACAGTATCTCGTTACACACTTGCAAGATATGATAATTTTCGAGTAATATTCCAGACATGTTACAGTTTCTACGAAAAACTAGACTAAGGTTTCAGGCAGTCAATCCCATAAGTCAGATGAGAAAGTTATACACAGTTACACACACTTTCTCTCTCTCATTCAAGTCACACCCATATGTACAAGCTCAACTATATAGAGAAAGGCAGGGTACTTACTTGTATAAATAGGAAGCAATTCCGAGAAGCACAGTTATCAGAATGATGTCAATGAAAATGTTTCGAGTGGACCTCATCTGCAATGGTACCAAAACCAATATCACTCTATTGTTTTGGAAAATGAAATTAACTAGGCAATAAACACTGCAAATTAGATGCAACAATACTGAAATGCGCTTTACCTTGAAAATAGTTTCCTTAAGCTTGACATTAGTATTTCTAAGATCAGAAGATGCCTTGTCCACCTACAAAAGTATTAAAATCTCACCAACTTATTACTTATATACAAATATGACGACCCTTTTCTAAAGTTATCCATGGTATGATCTAATATAAAGGGCAAGGTTATGACCATCATAGCAAATGGCTCACCTTCGTGTCAATGTCATCCAGTAATGGGACTTGCCTATCCATTTCCTGAAAACATTCAAGAAATAATTTAACTCTAGTTGCATCTGACAGTATCCCCAAATTGAATAAATCAAATCATATGTACTACAAACCTCACTCATGTCCATTGCCAAATTTTTCAATGTGTCTAATCCATCGGATATGAAATCAAGACCTTCATCCTGTACAAAATTCAAAACAAATGAAGTGTGAACACACGGCTATATAGAAGAAAAACTATGACATATTAACAACAGGCACGTACAAAATAAACTGATCTAATCAGGCGTCTTACATGCCTGCTTAATTTTTCTCATTTCGTATTCTTGCCTAAATTGTTCTGACTCCTCACTTTGTTGGAAAAAGTTCTCGTCCAAGGGTTTATCTGCGGTTGGATGAGAATACAAGCACAACCATTAACAATTAATCCAGGCCAAGAAAAAGAAAGTGCAACAGCAACACAAACCTCCGGTTGAGTCAAACTTGATATTTTTATTAGATGAACCGCCCCACCCTCCCTTTTTCTTTTCAGTCGTGGAATCTGGTATTGCTTTGATCCTTTCTGGTAGGGCGAGAACCATATCACCGCGGATGGCTAGATCTTCTTTGGAAAGCCCTTTAACCTGCAACCGGATAGCGCTGTAGTTACAAGTCCAAGACAAACTAGATACAATCACGACATTTCATACTCAATCTGGAGGAGTTCAGAATCAGAAAAAGATGTAACGAACGACTTCACATCACGCTCTTTCCATTTTCAAATATTTTTTATCAAATGACTGAGCAGCTTAGCTGACACTACTCTTACCTACTATTTTCCAACAACACGACAGTAAATGTATGCATCGATAGTCAAAATAAGTTTATTACAAAATTGCTTGAACATAAAATAAAATGAAAAAACTACAATCAATGTCAACCAAATCTAAATGAAACCTAATCATATTGTAACACCATCAGATCCTTTGACTATCCTTTATAATTATGCTAAAATGCATCAACTAAGAAACATAACAGAAATTAGCTAACATTTCTATTATCTACTATTTGCCTGAACATAAAAAAAACTGGAATCAGTGTCAACCAAACCTATCAGAAACCTAATCAAACTGTAACACCATCAGATCCTTTGTCCATCTTTTATAATTATGCTAAAATGCATAAACTAAGAAACATAAATTGGCACCTAGTGAATTCACCTTCTTCGTAGAAAGTTTCTGAAGCTTTGGAATTTCCTCCATTAACCGAGCCTTGGTTCGCCGAATCTCAGCATTCATTGCAACCAAAGTAGCCCTATCCTTCTCCATTGCAGCCATCTCAGATTTCTGCAAACAAACAACATCAATATGTTCAATACAAAACCGAAATCGAAAACAGAACGAAGCAGAAAATTAGACGACGAACACGAGTGGCCTTATCGATCTCGGTCTCGAAGACGGCGAAGAGGCGAGCGAAAGCATCGTCGCCATAGGCGTTGAGCTCGCGCAGCTTCTCGACGTCGTACTTCTCGTACTTCTTGCATATTTGGTCGACTCGGAAGATAATGTCGAGCACCGTCATGATTTTCCCGAATTACTTTCACTGTGATTTTCTCGAGAATGAAGATTTGAGGTGGCGATGGAAAAGCGTACGGACTGGGGAAGGAGATGATGATGGAAGGTCTCTCACATGGTCGCATTTTTGCTTCAACTTCGCCTCTGTCTTCTCGTCCTCGCCGTGGAGCGCACTCTTCGCCTTTCCGATCGGTTTGAGTAATGAATTCAGTTTGTAATGAATTCAGTTTTGAGTAATATTATTTGGTATTTAAAAATAAATTAAAAAAACCACAAAAGTATTAAAATGCTGGTTGAAATTCAATTGTCCCAATTGCTAATTATAGTTTGAATATAGATTTCTGTTATGCTTTTCAGGGACCTTACAAGTTTATCTTTTATAAAAAAATAAAAAAAAAAATCAAGCTATAATGTATTCTTATTCTTCTTTTTAATGAAATTAAATCTTTCTTATGCATTTAGGCTGGTGAATAGATGTACTCCCTCCGTTCCAAAAGGAGTGTCCTGTTTCAAATGAATTTTTGTTTCAAAATGATTGTCTACTTTCTTTTTTTTAAAAGTTAGTTATGCATGAATTGTCAATAATATCCTCATAATAAGTTAATTAGTATCCATTAACACATGATCATGAGGATACAAAAATAAATATACCACACTAACTAACTTCTCTATAATTTTTCTCAAATCAAAAAGGAGGA
>JAYMTK010005020.1:0-10583 GCA_036897405.1 Pelargonium myrrhifolium | reverse complement strand
CGAGTCATCAGGCCTCTTTGACCTGTGGCTCGTGTTGACTCTTTGACTAGCCTCCTTACCACACGCCAACAAAATACTCCCGACATTTTGTGCATCATCAGGGCATAATGACTTAGCCCCGGGAAGGTCGGATCAAGTGCGTGGCCTTATGAGTTACAAGCTTGTGTCATGCCATTTTGAGTTATTTGACATCTACTCCTAAATTTGATTAATTCACCACAATCACTAGTTTTAGGATGATCAATCCACACTATGTTAGTATCTCATCTCTTACTCTATACCTTTGCATTTGTGGCATTTTTGAATCATTGCACATAATCTATCTTTATTTTATTGTCATTTAACTTACATGTTTATCACACACACCACTATTCATTTTTTTATTGAATTTATTTGAATTCCATAAGCATGCTTGAGTTCAATTAGTTGTCCTAACACATAATCTATGCGTAGTCCCTCTGGATTCGATCTTTCATTACTTTGGCACATCGGTACACTGCCGAACACATGCCAATAAGCATGTAACGCGTGAGGGTTATGATCATAGAAAAGTGCAAGACTCAAATGAAGGTACTACTCCGTATATTCTTAGGCCCAACGAGCGACCGCCATGTGACAGACGGTCCCAGGTGGTTAAAGTGGTAGGCATAACGCGACAGATGAGGAACTGTGTTGCAGTTTAATGCACATGGGGCACACGCGACACATACGAGGCTAGCGTGTGTTCTCTTATAGTTTCTCTTTGTGTATTCTTATGCATTTTGGTCTTGTCGACTCCGATTGAGGTATGATTTAGTTCACATTTGAACCATTGATTAATTCGATGCATGAAGAATTTTTTTGAGCCCCTACCCCATTTTTGGCGGAATTGATTTTCGACTTTGGGTTGTTGTGAATGACTTGAATCCTAACTTTTTTGTGATGTTTCCAACTCTGTTTCGAACCATTTTTAGTTACACATGTCAAGACTTCATTGATCGATTTTTTTTATCAGACGAGCTACACAACAGGAGGTAACTCTCCCCTTTTAACCCAAACCCCCACCCACCCGACGCAATGGGAATCTCGATTTTTATGTATATATTAAAATAAAAGCAATACTCAATAAATAAATAAACAAATAAATAGCAAATTATCTGAACAATGAAGAGCATATTTCGTGACTGAGTCTACAAATTTTGTCTATTTTTGTGGTTTGAAAAAATTGATGATCAGAATTAGGAAGAATCGGCAACTGTAAGAAGCTAAAAATAGTGATTTCAGATATAGTTCCCTCTTGGTTGTCTGCTCATGGCATGCCTGCTCTGTAGGCCAAACAACTTCTCTTCTCTTTCTCTCCCATTTTTTGGTTGCTTTTTCACCAAGAAATACCAATCCCACACCGCTCTCGCTCTACTTTCTCTCTCTAGAATCACCCAAACACACAGGCATCAACCCACATTGGATATCTGTGAACAATTAAAATCTACAGACGAATCCATTGATTTTCACCGCTGGTGTTTGATTCTTCCTAGGTATGCACTTTAATTTATAGTTTTTAGTATTGAGCATGCATTTGCTTTTTTCGTTTTGCATTCGTGAAACCCATTTGGACCTGTACGCAAACTTCTCTGTTCTGGGTGCTTGTTCGTGTTTATCTCTCCATTTTATGATTTGTTGCTCAGACTCCTCTGATTGACATTTTTGGGTTTTGTTTGATTTCATCTTAATTTTTCAATGTTTTTGTTATGGTTATGTTTGCGGTCTCCTTTTTAGCATATTTGTTGGTAATGGGTGATTATGTTTTTTATTGATTGACAATGGTGCTATGTGATTGTATTTGATTGCCACATGGATTTAAAGCTCTATTGTTGATATTGGTAATGGTCTTTGACATTGTAGGATTCTAGGTTTGGAGATATTCAAGGTGGTTGGTGTCTGTTTGGTTGAATTTTTTTAGGAGAAATCTAGAGCATTAGGTTGTTGTCTCGAAGTTGAGCAATTTGTGGAGATGTCCAGTCGACGGGATGTTCATGTTTCTGATCAGTCACTTCTAAGACATTTTTCTCCGTTGGAGTTGCGTGGCCTTCAATCTAAAGTAAGTAGCTTTCAAGTCTATCTAATATATGTATATCGGTCAATTCTATGAATGGCTGGAATTTTATCATTTTTTTTATTATAGTGATAGTTGGATTTTGGTGTTGTAATGTACTTATGTTTTCATTTTTGTTACGATGTTAGTTTTTATCAATAAAGAGGAAAAATGGCAACGTAACATACGAAAATTTGCCGCCATTAATGGTCAATTTGAAGGCTTTTAGTGACATGTTCACAGAAGATGAGGTGAAGGAAATCTTAGGAGAGTCTAGTATAGACATGAGCTCTGAGGTTGATTTCGAGACCTTCCTTAGGGTAAGCATCAAAACTGGAGTCCAATGCTTTAATTTACACTTCAGTCAATTTTATATAAGCTGGAATAATGAGCTTGAAATCTGTTATGGACTTGAGAGGATAGGAGATGACATTTGTGTATTGATTGGCATGGACAGACATATCAAAATTTGCAAGGTCAAGCTTCAACAAAAAAGGGTGCCTCAAAGATAAGTTCACCATTCCTTAAGGCGACCTCAACTAGTAACTCAATCATTGAATCAGAGAAAGCATCTTATGTTGCTCACATAAACAGCTACCTAAGGGATGATAAAATTTTGAAGCAATTTCTTCCTTTAGATCCTGCTACAGATGATCTGTTCAATCTTGCAAAAAATGGAGTTCTTCTATGGTATTTGAGTAGGATTTGCGATATTAACTATTTTTTGTAATTTTATAGCTGATATTTTGTGTTCAAGTTGATTTACTTTGTTTGATGCAGTAAACTTATCAATGTTGCTGTGCCGGGGACAATTGATGAGCGAGCTATCAACACCAAACGTGTAATGAACCCGTGGGAGAGGAATGAGAATCATACCCTTTGCCTTAACTCTGCAAAGGCTATTGGCTGCACAGTGGTTAACATTGGCACACAGGATTTGGTTGAAGGAAGAGTAAGTTATGTTGCTTCAGCTTCTCTTACAAGTTAGTTTGATAAATGCTGTTTGTCTAAAGGTTTTTTTATTTTTGTGTATGTGTTAACATGTACAGCCTCATCTGCTGCTTGGGTTGATATCACAAATAATAAAGGTACTAAATTAATTTCATCCCCTTTGTTAATTCATACTTTTGTTGCGTGAGTTTGCTAATTGTGGTCACTTCAGATCCAATTGCTAGCAGATCTCAACCTTAAGAAGACACCTCAGCTTGTGGAATTGGTGGATGACAGTGGGGTAATTAAAAAAACGTGAATTTATCATTTTTTGACATATTAGACTTGCAAATGCTGTTCCTGAACCAGTAAGGGTAACTCATGTAATATGCATTGTTGTGTTCAGGATATTGAGGAGCTTTTGGCCTTATCTCCTGAGAAGATCTTATTAAAATGGATGAATTTCCATCTGAAGAAGGGAGGGTACCCAAAAACTGTTACAAATTTTTCTACAGATGTGAAGGTCTGTGACCACTGTGATTTTATATCTGATGAAAGTTGTCATTTTAAGTTTACAAGGCATCCGGAGTTTGATATGAGTTAATAAAACACCTGGACTAATATGCATGTTTCAGTGTGGGAAGTTGGCATTAAAAGTTTTTATGTTAATGGCCGAGGTTAAGTATCATTGTATCAAAAGTTTATTTCCTGGGAAGTATGAGGAAGTTGAAACATCTGTCACATATCTGGAAAAAAGGCAATTATCCAGTCACATCTCTTTGACAAAACAAAGCTCGTTAAAGGGCACTAATCCTTTTAGGCCTGGATCAATGTTTTTTCTTGCTTTGGGTTCTTATTTCTTGCTCTTGTTTTCCGATATTTTATATCTGATAGGCCTTTCTCCTTCCTTGTTTTTTAATGCCGCAGCAAGTGCTGTCAAATAGAATTGACTGGAAGCATGATACAATATATATCTTAAACTTACCTAATGAAACCTTCCACATGCTTGCAGGATGCCAGGGCTTATGCATACTTGCTTAATGTCCTTGCACCTGAATTCTGCAATCCGGACACCTTAGATGTCAAGGATAACTATGAAAGAGCAAAGCTGGTACTTGATCATGCAGAAAGAATGGGCTGCAAACGATACTTGTTTCCAAAGGACATTGTTGAAGGCTCATCAAACTTGAACCTTGCCTTTGTAGCACAGATATTTCATGAAAGGTGGGTAAATAAAGAATTTAAAATCATTTTCTAATATTTCTATCAAGCGGCGCAGCTTTTAAGTTTATTTTAATTGCTTCTTCTCAATCCGAGTCGATCAACATGTCTTTCGAACTAGATGAAGTGGACTCAAATGAAGTGGATAATGTTAGCATTCAACCTAGTCTGACACTTTGACAATATTGCACTCTTTGACGGGTTTAGGAGTTAGGACTTGACTGCAGTTGATTTGCAGTGTCATTCCTTGCATTATAAGGAATGACTGTGTTTTCCTTGAAGCTAACTGATTTTTACATATATCATTACAAAGCACGACAGGCAATCTGATTTAATCATAAACTCGTATCATTTTTTACAGGAGTGGTTTGTCAACAGATACAAAGAAGGCATCCTTTGCGGAGATGATGGCAGATGATGCTCTAACAAATAGAGAAGAAAGATGCTTCAGACTATGGATCAACAGTCTTGGAATTTCTACTTATGTTAATAATTTGTTCGAGGATGTCAGAAATGGGTTAGTCTTCCAAACTTCAATCTCTATGTTACAATTAGTATTTTGAAAGTTCTCTGCAGTCTATGCCAAGTCTTGGTATGAATCTGTGATACCTAATATGATTTGTGAATTGAATCACCTAGCTTTTCGAATGCTAGCCTTTTCCATTTCCATGTTTTTGCTTGAATGTTTTTCTGTTCTCTTCTCTAGAAACTAGCCATTAACAGTTTAGCAGCTGGCTCTGTTTCCGTCTTATCCTAGATCTTAATACTACAATTATTAAAATCCAAAACTCCTTAAGCTTGACGTGTCGGGATAATATGTACAGATGGCTACTTCTAGAAGTGCTTGATAAGGTTTCTCCAGGATCTGTCAACTGGAAGCATGCAACAAAGCCTCCCATCAGGATGCCGTTCAGAAAAGTAGAGAATTGCAATCAAGTTATAAAAATTGGAAAGCAGATGAGGTTCTCCCTGGTGAATGTAGCTGGAAATGATATCGTACAAGGGAATAAGAAACTCATACTAGGTAATTTACTCTTTCTTTCTCTAGCATGCTTTGTTGACAAAAATAGGGTAAATCTCAATTGGTATTCTAATATATATGGAAAACTTCCATTTGTTTACCATTTTTGGTAGATAATGCTTCTTATTCTGGTGTTATGTAGATAAATGCCGTAAGTTACCTTTGCTAATAACAGAGTTCTCACCTGATGTCATGAAAATCTCGGTTTCATTTTATATCTATCTTTCTTCTATGCTCTGCCAAGTTATTTATGTTTGCTGACATCAATAGTTCACACATGATGTCATGAATTTCACTGTTTCATTCTAAATCTGTGATATCTATCCTTCTTTTATGATCTGTGGAAGTCTGAATGATGTTTTTGGAGACTTAACTTAATCTACAGGTTGCTTTCAGATATTTTTCTGATTGTGTTGCAAAGCAAGCCATAACTTTTATTGGAAGGATTGCCTGTGAATCTGAAGCATAGAAAGAACTGAAAACATTCAAATGAATGTCATCTTATGTACAAGATTCCCCGCATACCATTATTGCGCATAACTGACCGCGAAATTCTCATTGGGACTACTTTTGATTTTTCCACGCATAACTTGATCCAACTTCATTCTCTGATATCTTTTAAGTTTATTTGAGATCAAATCAGTTTTTAGTTGTGAATTGATTGAGATGATCAAACTCAAAAATAGTTTACATCTGTTTCAGCGTACCTATGGCAGTTGTTGAGATATAATATGCTTCAACTATTGAAGAACTTGAGATCCCGCTCGCAAGGGAAGGATATAACTGATTCATACATTTTGAATTGGGCAAACAGGAAAGTAAAAAGTATCGGCAGAAATTCTCCTATTGATAGCTTCAAGGTATAGCTAATTCATGATACACACACACACACACACACACACATATATTTATTATTTTGGCAATACTGCTCTAAAACAACTTAATTGGTGATCTTTTGCTGTTTGTTTCCAGGATAGGAGATTATCAACTGGTTTATTCTTCCTTGAGCTTCTCACTGCTGTGGAACCAAGGGTGGTCAATTGGAATCTTGTGACCAAGGGAGAAACTGGTATGACTTTGCAGTTGCTATTAATATTGGCTGGACCAAAAGTATTTTGACTGCTTATATACTGCATTCATAGAAAGGCTAATGAAGTTGGAGGACTATATTCTTGCATATATTTTCTCTTCCTAGTATATATTCTTTTTTATTAATGTGCTTAGTTATTTCTTCTTTTTCTTTTCCCTTTTGATGTGTAGATGACAGGAAAAGGTTGAATGCCACGTACATAATCAGTGTTGCAAGGAAGCTTGGCTGTTCACTTTTCTTGTTACCGGAGGACATCATTGAGGTATTAAGACATCTTTATTTGTATTTTAGAGTGTTTTTTTGCCCATTTGCTGGGTGCAAACAAAGCTATGCCCTGAGTTACATTGTGTTTGCAGTTATACTTTGCCATCCTAATTCCTTAACCTTTGCATGCTTTATTAGAAAGTGTAGCATTACTTTTTCGTAACTTGGTTACAGTTACTTTCACTTTATTGTAACTAGTTCTACATTATTTTGCTTATAGATACTCAAATCTGCAACTTCCGCAAGTTACTTGTATTTTGAACAGAACAAATTTTTTCTCCTGTTTTGACATTGGCTTGAGACTTTGACTAGTTATTGTATTAAACAAGAAGTCTGAATATCGCAACAGCTTGTCTGTACACTAAATCTATAGCCTTTTAAAAACCATTCCTTGTGTATTACATAAATTTCTGTACACCAAAGCTATTGCGTTTTAGAAACAATACCTTATGTATTACATAAATTTCGGCTGTTCACGAGTATTTATCTTCTAATGTCACGGCAGGTAAACCCAAAGATGATGCTTATCCTGACAGCCAGCATCATGTATTGGAGTCTCCAACAACAACCAGATGATGTAGAATCATCACCATCTCATGATGATGGTGCAAGTACTATAACTGATTTGTCCCCGGCTCCGTCTCTGTTCGGTTCATCCCCTGTAACATCTTTCTTTGGGTCATCCCCTGCACCTTCTTTCTTTGAGTCATCCCCTGCACGGTCTTTTAATGGTGAAGACGATTCATCAGTATGCGGGGAATTATCTAACTTAACCGTAGACGATGCAGCCTCTGACGCCACAGTCTCTTCACACTCACTAGTGTTTGAGAATGAAGAAAATACAACTCCATGAGCCATGAACCGTGTATGGCAAGTGTGTACCACAGGCGAATAGAAGATGTGAAGATAGTTTCACAGGTCAGTAGTCTTACAGATCAGTGGGCCTTACATTTTTTACTCAACCAGGAAACAGAAGGAAGAAGAAGAGATCTTCTTGTACAGAAAACGGAAACTTGTAAATCGTTGTCTTAACGATTTAAGATAATCTGCTTAACAGATTCCCCACTTTGATATTGTTAGATAAGAAAATTATTTTATTGTATTCTTTGGCATCATGTTGAATAATACAAGAGTATATGACCTTAATTTCTACAACTCTACATTATAGGGGAAATTGAGCAATGATATTAGGAGGCTGCCATGGTTATGTTACTGATGTTGATTGATTGGTTATAAGCAATGTACATTTGGTTAACTAGAATTCAAGAATGGTCAACCACAACTGAACCGGCACAAGAAACAATTCCAGATCCCACTCAACATATAATATAAACACATCAAATGCTGATGTTTAAAGAAAATTTCTAGTTTTGTTTTGGTCGTTGGAGTCTCCAGCTATCCTCATTTTCTATTGACTCAATATCTTCACCAAAATCAATTTTCTGATTCAAAATTACGAGAGCTATGCCTGAAGAATTGAACAAGTTTATGAAGGTATGGTTCTCAGCCCTCGCATGTCTCTGCTACTGTTACTTCATTTCTTCTAAAATCTCAAAAGGCAAGCTCAGGCTCCTCTCTCTCCTCCCAGTCCTCTCTCTTCACCGTCCTCCCTCTCCTCTTCTCCGCCGTCCTCTCCACCGGCGTCACCTCCCTCTTCCTCTCCTGGCTCTGCAACTTCAAGCTCCTCCTCTTCTCCTTCGACCTCGGCCCTCTCTCCCGATCCGACCCACCTATACCCCTCTTCCTCTTCCTCCTCCTCGCTTGCTTTCCCATCAAAATCTCCCAAAATCCCCACTATCCATCTCGCCAAAATCCCAAATTGCGCCTCAATTTGCCCGCCAAGATCTTTCTCGGCGCCGCCCTAATCGGCGTCTGCGAGTACAGAGAGTTTCTGCATCCGAAATTGTTACTCTTCGTGTACTGTTTGTTTGTGTATTTGTTAGTGGATGTTTTATTGGGGATCAGCAACGCCGTCGCACGCGCCGCCCTGGGGGTGGAGCTGGAGTCGCCGTCCGACGAGCCGTACCTGTCGACGTCGCTGCAGGATTTCTGGGGGCGGAGGTGGAACCTCATGGTGACCAATGCTCTGCGCCACACCGTGTATTTGCCCGTGAGGGGTGTTTTGGAGAATGTGATGGGTTTCCGGTGGGCCCGGGCGGCGGCGGTGGCGGCGACGTTTGTGGTGTCCGGGTTGGTTCACGAGTTGTTGTACTTTTATTTGTCACGTGAGAGTCCCACGTGGGAGGTGACGTGGTTCTTTGTGCTCCATGGGGCGTGTGTGGTGGTGGAGGGTGATGTGAAGAGGAGGGCGTTGGGCGGCGGGTGGCGGCTGAGTGGGGCGGTGTCGGGGCCGTTGACGGTGGCGTTCTTGGTGGTGACGGCGGAGAGGTGGTTCTTTGCGCCGCTGATAAGGAGCGGCGTGGATGTGAGGACACTTAAGGAGCTTAAGGGGCTCGTCATTGTGAAGGACTAATCGAATCAACGGGAAGGATCTGAAATTGAATGATTTCTTTTGGTTTTAGTCCTATTGTTTTTGGGTGGACTCGTAATTATTGGTTTGAAGAGCATAATAATGATTCTAATTTTCTTTTCTATTGTTTCAAATTAAATGTCGATTTAGTATCTGAACGTACAGTAAAAAGGTTAAAAGCAGAGTTTGCGAAGAGAGAGGTGCAGTGGCGGTAGTTCCCGGATCTCAACAGCAGGAAAGAGGTGTTCGTTGCGAAGTATGCGGCGGCGGCGGCGGTGAACTGAACTCGATAGAGGCGACTAGAACTCTATAGGGAAGAGATTTTACGGGGGTTGGGGGAGGTGACCGGGAGAGTCAGGTGGGATTAGGTTGGCAGTCTCTTACATGTATACCTTTCGTTGTCGTAGGAAGTGTTTAGAGCCCATCATGGTCTTGTTTTAGAGGTGGCGTGGATCAAAAAGCGTTGGTGGTTTTAGTGTATCATAATGGACCAATTCTATCTTGTTGGGAGGATAGATGAGTCACTATAGTTCCGGACATGTTGTCTAATTTAAAGTTTGTTGCTTCAGTGCCATTAATTTTTCACAAATAAAAGATGTTAAATGATTTTATTATCTTTACATAAAATTATAAAACTCATCGTTGCTAACTATACCTATAAAAGAATGAGAAAACGGTCAATTTGGTACACTTAAAAGTTTCATTTGTTCATTTTAGTACGTAAAAATTTTTACTGTTCAATTGGTACGCGATTGAAGTATATGAAACCAATTTAGTACATTGTTAGTATAGAGTTAACTGTCAGTTAGTTTTACCATCTAAAAGTGATGACATGTATTTATATGAATTAATAATAATACAGTCAGTAGCTGATTGAGATTTATTTTTATAACTAAAATTACTCTCTTATTTGAGACGAATTCATACTGATAAAAAGTAATATGAATTGGATCTGAAACAGTTTTGATTGAATAATTCGTATAAATTTATGTTTTTTAGTATAAAAAATTGGATTTGTTTGATTCAATTCGATTCGTATTTTCACAAAATAAATTTGATCAGATTTAAAAATGATTGGATCGCTTTTATGTCAGATTGAATTACGGATTTTAACATGGCCGAACATTTTATTTGCAATCTCAAATAAGAGAGTATTTTTAGTTGTAAATATAAATTTCAATCAGCTGCTGACTGTAGGGGTGGCAATTCGTGTTCACGGGTCATGTTCTTGTCGTGTTGAAAGTTTAGTATTTTATTAAATGGGTCAACACGAACCCGACCCGTTTATTAAACGGGTTGAAAAACACGACACGAACACGACTCGTTTATGAGCGGGTTGACACCACATGACACGGCTAACACATTTAAGTAATTGGGTTCAAAATTATATGGCCCGACCTGACCTGACACGTATACATAAATGGGTCTATAGTGACACGACACGACACGATATATTTGACCCGTTTAACTTATATGAGTAAATTTTGACACGATAAGTTTGAAAATTTACATTTTT
>JAYMTK010005019.1:0-10584 GCA_036897405.1 Pelargonium myrrhifolium | reverse complement strand
CCCACAAAATATGGGATGTGTATCCTTGTGGCGGGACCCATATTTGACTAACAGACAGTAGGGGAAGGGGGTTGGCGGTGTTGTGGGGTGAGGGGACAGAGATTCATTTGATAGGTTGCTGCTTAAACTTCATATATTTGAAAGTGAAGTTCCCGGAGTGGGGGGAGTGGAGGTTCATGGGCTTCTATGGTAACCCGGAGAGAAATAGGAGACAGGAGTCATGGGACAAACTGCATAACTTGAGTGGTCTGTCGGACATGTCGTGGGTATGTATGGGAGACTTTAACGACATCATGTCGAGAGAAGAGAAAAGGGGAGGGCCGAAGGCGGATAGGAATTTGATCGATGGCTTTGTCTGGGCTGTGGGGGATGCAGGACTGACAGATCTGGGGGCGGTGGAGGGAAGATATACGTGGAGGTGGGGGTCGAGTGTTAACCCTAGGGTGGAGGAGAGGCTGGACAGAGTGCTGGAAAATGCGCAGTTGCTGGAGAAATTTCTGAGTGCTAGGGTTACAAACCTACCATATCTCTCATCGGATCATAGAGCCATTCGGCTGGACCTGGACCCTTCGTTACAGCGATCGGCGCAACACCGGTTCCGTTATGAGAACATATGGAATATGGAGGCAGAGGTGCCGAGGCTGGTGATAGGTTGCTGGGAGGAAACCCGAGGAACCGTGAATGTGAAGATCCGGGCAGTGGCTGCCTCCCTTGGCAATTGGAGCAGACAGGGTAGGAGGACTATCGAGAGGGAGGTGAAGGAGGCTAGGGTTAGGATGGTGGAGGAGGATCGGAGGGGAGGGGGACGGGTCGGCCAGGATGCATTATCTGGAGTGCTTGAAGAAACAGGACGTACACTGGCAACAGCGGGCAAAAGCAAATTGGCTCCGAGAAGGGGACTTGAATACTAAGTTTTTTCATATGACTGCCTCGTCTAGGAAGCGTAGGAACAAGGTGGTCCAATCGGAAGGACCTGATGGCAGGTGGGTGAGGAAGGGTAGTGGCTTGGAAGAACTGATTCAGGACCATTTTGTGAGGATGGCTTCATCGGAAGGCTGTGTAGTGGACAAAGTGGAGGGCATATTTGAGACGGTGGTAACGGAAGAGCAGAACCACATTTTAGTGGGAGAGGTGTTGGCTGAGGAGGTCAAGAAAGCAGTATGGGACATGAACCCGAATAAGGCCTCGGGACCGGATGGTATGACTGTTGGCTTTTACCAGAAACACTGGGAGGTGGTAGGATCGGATGTGGTCCGAATGTGCAGCGAGTTTTTTCGGACAGGGGAATTACCTAGTGGTCTGAACTGCTCTAATATCGTCCTTATCCCAAAGGTGGCGAACCCGAAGAAGGTGACGGAGCTGAGACCCATAGCGCTGTGCAATGTGGCGTACAAGGTAATCTCCAAGGTAATGACTAATAGAATGCAGGGTATGATTCACTCAGTAATTTCAGATTCGCAGAGCACTTTTATTCAAGGAAGATTGATTACTGACAATAACTGCATCGCAAATGAGTTGATACACTGGGTAGGGCGGAGAAATGAGGGTGTAGAAGGATGGATGTGCCTTAAGCTGGATATGGCTAAGGCGTATGATATGGTGGAATGGGCCTACCTGCAGATGGTGTTGCGGAGAATGGGCTTCTGCCAGAAGTGGGTGGAGTGGGTTATGAGTTGTGTATCATCGGTCAAGTGTCGAATTGACTTGGGCGAGGTCTTGTTGCCGGAATTCTCTCCGATGAGAGGGATTAGACAGGGTGATCTGTTATCCCCCTACTTATTCATTTTGCGTGCGGAGGGCTTATCGAGGCTCATATCGGCTAGGGAAAGGGAGGGGAGCATCACGGAGTGTATGATCCGGACGGGGTGTCCCTGAATTTTACATTTGTTTTTCGCTGATGACTCTATGGTCTTTTGTAGAACAACATTGGAAGAAGTGGAGACGCTTAAAAGGGTCTTCGAAGATTATGCATGCGTCCGGACAACTCATTAATTATCATAAGTCCTTTTCCATTTTCAGCCCATCTACGGCAGCGAAAGTTCGGGATGAAATTAAAGGGAAGTTGGGGGTGCAGGAGGTAATGAGCTTCAGGAAGTACCTTGGTGTCCCGGTGGGTATATGAAGGAAGAAGAAGGAAATTTTTGAGGCTGTGTTGGAGGCTGCGAGAAATAAACTGGCAGGGTGGAGCAGGAAATTCTTGTCTGCGGCGGGAAAGGTAATTCTTCTGAAATTTGTAGTTCAAGCACTCCCTACCTATCTCATGGGCGTTTATCTTCTCCCGGTAGGGATTGTGAATGCGCTGGAAAAATTGTCGAACAAGTTTTGGTGGGGCAAGGGTGGGATGGAGGGGACGGCTATACATTGGAAGGAGTAGGGGAAGATGTGTGTTAGTAAGGGGACGGGAGGGCTCGAATTTCGGAGTGTTCGGGAGTTTAACTTGGCTTTGCTTGGAAAGCAAGGTTGGCGGCTCCTATCTAACCCGGACTGCTTATTTTTGAGATTGTTCAAGGGGAAGTACTTCCCAGACCGTGACTTTTTAGATGCACAACTTGGTAGGAATCCGAGCTAGACATGGCGGTCGATCATGGCCGGTCAAGATGTTGTGAGAAAAGGCACGAGATGGAGGGTGGGTAGGGAAACAGTATTGGGGTATATACGGACAACTAGTTATCGGATGGTGAACGGGTCGAGACGACGTTCCGAGTTTTGTCCAGTGATTCTAGGGTTCGGGATTTAATGGAAGTTGGCGGGGGGTGGTGTGAGGATAGGGTGGCGGGGGTGCTTGATGCTCGTGACAGAAGGCGGGTTCTAGCAATCCTACTTGCCATGCGAGACGTACCCGATGAACGGGTATGGGGGCTGGAGAGGTCTGGGTCGTATTCGGTCTGATCGGCGTATCGTTTGCTTAGACCGGAGATGGTGGAGGATGAGGAGAGGGACATGTGGCGGGGGCTGTGGAGGACGAAGGTGCAACCTAAGATTCAGGTTTTTTGGTGGAAGGCTTTGCATGGGGCTCTTGCGGTCACGGCAAGACTCAGGGACAGGCATGTTGACGTTGAGGATAAATGCCCGGTGTGCTCGGGTGCAGGGGAGATGGTGGATCACATAGTTCTGCAGTGTCCAGAAGGAATGGAATTGTGGCGGAGGTTGGGCCTTGAGGGATGTGTTCGGAGCTACAGGTCGATCAAGGAGTGGTTGAGGTGGCTCTTGAAGAATGAAACGGGGCCGACCATCACGAGGGCACTGTATGCGGGTTGGGCCTTATGGCGACGACGTAACCTAATTTGGTGGGAGGGTCAGAGATTGGAGGTGGAGGCGCTGGAAAGAATGGGTCGGGAGATGTATGAAGGGTGGAGGGTGGCGAGGGCAATGGAGGGGAGTCCGGGGATGTCACCAGTGCGCAATGCTAATTCAGGTCGGGTCCGGCAAAGACAGAGTAGGGCTTGGATCCGCCCTGGGAGTGGAGTGGTTAAGCTTAACGTGGACGCCAGTGTTAGGGAGGATGTTGGTGGTGTCGGAGTGGGCTGGGTGGCGAGAGATAGCTCCGGAAGCTGGGTTGGGGGTGGATGGCTGAGATGGAGATGGATGGAGAAGGACATCCTGTTGGCGGAAGCGCTAGGGATGAGAGAGGCTTTACGGTGGGGGCTAGAACAAGGCTTCACTTATGTGGAGGTGGTGACGGATGCGCTTACGGTCGTCCAAGATGTCATGAGCAAGCACATTATGAGAAGTTCGTATGGTGAGATTATTGAGGATATTAGGGTTTTCCTTTCTTATTTTGGGAAAGCCAATGTTTTTTGTATCAAGAGGGTAGCGAATAGGGTAGCCCATACTATTGCGTGTAATAAGGATTGGGGACCGGGAGATAAAATTGTATGGGATAGTCACATGTGCCCTAAACCGATTTGTACAATTATTGCAGATGAGCTATAAATGAATTCGCTTTACCCTAAAAAAAAAAAAAACATCATTCTGTATCAACTTATAAATATCCTTGCTCATTTCCTCTTGTACTAATTCAGCATGCTTAAATATTTTTTATCATACCCAGAGAACTATATATTACTTTAGGCATTGATTTAACACCTACACCATAAGGTGACTCTAGAAGTAGCAATACATATGAGTTGGGGTATTGATTATAATCATCAATATCAAACCTTTAAGCCACCAACCAAGGCAATGAGGCAATAAAATCTCACCCCCAATAGTACTTGAAAGAAATAAAGGCACATAAAATAATGGATTCTCAACAGTTGTATATAAAGATGATACATGGGTCTCTCATGATCCATGAACCCTAGTTTCACATGAAACACGGTTGAGCTAATGAATATATTATAAAATGATGGGGAGTGAAGTAGGATACACAAAAATGGGAGGGTTTGAGGAAGAGAAATGGTATGGAAGATGGGAGATGGAACCAGTGAGCCCAACAGGTCAGTACTTCAACAGCTCGGTGCTATCAATATGTGTGCTGGGAGTGTTGGAATCAGAAGTAGCAATTGACGATTCCCAAACTATGACTTTGCTTCAAGATGTGTTTCTTCCCATTAACCCCCGCTTCTCATCCATCATGGTACGTACTCACTCTCAAATATTTGGTCTTAACGTTATTTACCAATTTTTATATAATAATCTTCTTTCAATGTTGTTGATGTTTCTTTTTTATTTATTATTGTTGATCTTATTGTTTAGAGTTTTAATGAAGACCATAATAGTGTTTTCGAGTTGTTAATTATCTTTAAAATTAAGTGATGTTATTTGTACTAAATATTGCACAAATAATAATATACAAAATGTTGTGTCAACATATGATGCATTGATTATCTTATTGATGATTTGGTTGAAATACAGATGACCATATGTTTTATAAACTTTGTAGTTCATGCTACAAATTAGATTATGAGGGTATGATATGTATTAGGTAATATTACACTTTAAACTTAAAACATAAAGTAATTCTTTTAATATGTACTCAATGGGAGTTGCGCAGTTGGTTAATACAGGCCGGCTGCATGGGGTGAAAAGATTTTGGTTTCGATTTTCACTCAACACACTCTTGTGGAGAGGTGAAATCTTTAACATGTGAACAAAACTCAAATGACAATTAGAATGGGTGTGGTCAAATGGGTTAAAAGTGACAAACGCCAAAGTGCGGACCCATACTTGAACCCTGGTTCGGACAAAAAAAAATGTAGATTGTGATATCATTTAATACAATATATTTGAATAACATTTTACAAAATTAATTAAATATTAAACATGCATTTAAGGATTTAAACCTATGCTATTTACCCTACAAATTGTGATACAAATAAGTACATACGAAAAGTTAGTCACGAACGTATTTTATTGCTTGTCCATATTATTTTAAAGTTCGGTACACTACTGCTCAAAATGTTTAGGCAAACATCGAAACATGTATTTTTTTAGACGCACTTATCTGTGCAATGGTGAAAGTTTGGTGCATTAAGACGAAGTTTGACTCAAATTAAACAGGTGACGGACAAAAACGGATTAAGACAATGGAAGAAGGTGGAAGTCAATCTCGAAAAGCATGTGAACATCCCAGAATTCCCCTCAGGACTATCCCCAAAAGCCTATGATGGTTATTTGAGTGAGTACTTGACAAATATAGGAATGGAAAAATTCCCAGAGACCCAACCATTGTGGTCAATTCATATAATAAAGTACCCAACAAGCAATGCAGGTGGTGTCATTGTGTTCAAGCTCCACCACTCACTTGGTGATGGCTTTTCCCTCATGGGGGCTCTTCTTTCTTGTCTCCAGACTGCCAAAAACCACTCTCTTCCTCTAAGGTTTCCCAAAATGAACAATGCCCACAAAATCATCAACACCATTTCTCTTCCCAAAATGATCTCATTACTCTTCAATTCGGTTTCCGATTTCGGATGGAGCCTTTTGAAGAGCAGTGTCGTGGAAGATGATCACACACCCATTCGATCGGGGAATCCAGGCCTTCAGTTCTTGCCGGTAACGATATCAACCATGTCGTTCCCTCTCGATCATATCAAGCAGATTAAGACCAAACTTGGAGTGGTAAGATTGCTCGATTACAATTTCGGATTTGTTATCTAGTAATTTGATTGATTAATACCGCATACATGTTTTTTTTTTTTAAATCACATATTTTTAACCACGCACGCATATAACAATTTTTTGAGGTTTCAATGATAGATATTTTTATAATTTACATGTTAATATGATTTATTTGTCTAGATTACAGAATCATAAATACAATATTCGTTGGTGAAATTAGGTTGTTGAGTATGGTAATGGCATTTATGATCCCAAATTTTAGTAATGAATTTGGCTAGCTGTATTTTTGCAGCACAAATTAATACCAACCAAAGATAGTAACTCTATGCAGACAAAACCCTCCTGTTGATATGAAAACTATTAATTTGAACATTAATTAAATACTACATTTGTTTGATGGTCGGGCAGGATCATAGTAGGGAGAGGTCGTAAGACTAGTGCTATTAGTTTGAATTTTACTTGTTTTCTGTTGTGCTAGTAGATCCATAAGCCGAGTAAGGCATTTTTGTCTTTATAATGCCCTCAAACTTGTTTGAGGTGTTTCAGCTCTGTTTTCGCCAAGCGAGGGGTCATGACCTCTTTAGGTTTGTTTTTTTTTTTTTTTTGAAAACACTCTTTTGGTTTGTTTATCTAGTTTAATTCATTCTATCAACGATTTTCTATCAAAAAAAAGTACCATTTTAGAGTTTTCTAACAAATTAAGAACTTATGTATGATAACTTATTTAACCTATTACTAGAGAATACAAAGAGTAAATAATTGGAGAGTGAAATGTTTTTGTAATTTACATTTGTTTTGAAACAAATTTTGAACGATACTTGTTACGAAATGGAAGTAATATGTTCTGCCGAGCCTAATTGACTTTGTGCTTTGAGGTTTGTCCATGATTAGTACATCAAAAAAGAGTAATCTTTATATGTTTTCATTCAAATTAATGCATATAAACACATTTGTGAAAGAAAAGAAAAAAAGAGTATAAATATGTGACAATAATTTGGACAATATTATTTATGAAACAGTCGATAAATGATGTGATAACGGGAACAATATTCTTGGGTACCCGATTATACATGGAAGCAATGGATGATGGATCAAGGACAAAGAGCAGCACTGCACTGGTGTTGCTTAACACCAGGATGGTTGATGGCTACAAGTGTGTCAAGGACATGGTTGAACCCGACGCTGAATCTCCCTGGGGAAACCAGTTCGGGTTCTTGCACGTATCGGTACCCGAATTATCCACTGCTGATTCCTTGAATCCTCTCGAGTTTATCCGGAGAGCACATGAAACAATTAAAGCCAAACGAAGCTCCTTTGCTGTTCCGCTTACCGGCAGACTCCTGGAGTTACTGAGAAAATATAAAGGCCCTGAGGTATCCACACTATGACAATAATATATATGTCCAAAAACGTACGTACATATTAACACTACTTTATATTGTGATTGTGATGGTTTGCAGACAACAGCTAAACATATTCGTAACACATTGAGCAACTCAAGCATGACAGTTTCGAATATGATCGGCCCAGTTGATCAAATGTCTCTCGCTGATCATCCAATTCGGGGCTTGTATTTTATGGTAGTTGGTGTGCCTCAGGTAAGCTATATATTCGTTACCTAACACGTACATGTGCACACATTTTCATACCTATTCTATTGATAATTTTGTGAATTTCTTGTGTACTTTTCCTTAAGCAAATGTAGGTAACATGGTTTAATATTTGCAGAGTCTGACTATAACTATGATTAGTTATATGGGAGAGCTAAGGGTTGCTATAGGAACCGAGAAAGGGTTCATAGTTCCACACAAGTACAAGTCGTGTATCGAAAACGCCTTCCAGATGATACTCAAAGCGGCATCCATTAATTAAGCACTTTAAAATTAATGTATTCATATATTTTTACATGACTAGCTAGCTTTCCATAATTCACAATCTGTAAAACTACAATGCTGAGTTTAATCACTTGTTGTCTAACTCTAACCCATTCCTAATTCTACCTTGTAATGTTTACTTTTTATAGAGAAAACTTTTGATTATTGTGAATTAAGTCTGAGTTTGAAATGAATTTGCAAGGCAGTACTCTAGCTAACAGGCCTAATAGAACGCCAAATTTTCAGGGATTACAATAGATTAATTTGGGTTTTAGGCATGATCTGGGTTATGACTGGGAATCAAAACTTTGAGTAGAATAAGGGATTTTAATAGATTCAACCATCACCTCGAGCAACAACTATATATTTCCTTAGAAGCAATGTTAATGAGTGTGTGTATATATATGATGAAAAATGAAGAAGAATCACAACACTATATATGATTCAAAATAAGAATACTTAATTCCATCAGAAACTTAGAGAATCAAATGAGGCAAATTGGCCAATTAAAATTTGAAGAAGCAGAACCAGGGGTCTCTACTTAGACCAACGTTGCAAACATATCTAATTCACTTTTAAATTACTTTTAGGTGGGAGTGGAGCACTTGGTCCCAAACTCTTGCAAAGACGCTGGGCTCCGTTTGGATTGAATGGGAATGGGAATCAACAATCGGAATCGGAATGGGATTCCCATTCCCTTGGATTAAAAATATTTTATTCATTTAGTCAATTAAACATAAGAATGAGAATGGGAATGAATCTCATTCCCATTCCGATTGTTGATTCTCATTCCCAAACAATCCAAACGGAGCCTTAAATTTCATGAACTCAACACCCAAGTCAATTAATTAAATCAAAGAAATACTCAAGAACAAGCACTCATGCCATAAATAATCGCATTAATTCACCATTTATATGACTCACAATCCACACACAAGAGATTCATCTAGACATTAAAGAGAAATCAAATACACAAGCAAATAAACTCATAAACATCATTCTGATTTCAAATGTATGATAAATCACAGACTTTGAGGCAAAAAGTAGAGAGTTAGAGAGTTTACAATGAATAAATGGCTTCAATGAAGAGAATCTTCCTTTCGAAACTCCAACTTTCTTCTCCAAACTCTCAAGACTCTCTCTCTAAAAAAAATCTATAAAGTTGTATGCGCGTACATCTGAGTCTGTAGCTGGTGCGTTGGATGGGTTGTTTGTTCCTAATGTATTGTTGCCGGTTTCTATTTAATGAATTGCCTATTTTTCAAAAAAAAAAAAGTGGGGAATCCTCTTAAAAAATTGGACAAAAAAAAAAGGTTAAAAATTCCCCCAAAAGTTACTAAAACACATCATCATAGCCAAATTCGCAACTGTGAATTCCCTAGAGTTAACATTGAGGATTTTATTTTGAGGTTTGAGATTTTAGTAAATATTTACAATTTTGAGATTGTAAAATGTTATTAATATTGGTGGATTGTTCTTGAATTTTTTTTGGATTGATGTTGAGTTGTTTTATTTTTTTCAGTGATGTTATGAATTATCCGGCAAGTTTATGAGTTTTCGGCGATAATATGAATTTTCCAGCAAGTTTATGAGTTTTTCGGTGGTTTAAAACGGTGAGTTTCGGGCCACGTGAGGAAGGAAAGAGAAAAAGAGGGGGTGTGGGTGACGTGGATGCCATGTGGGCGTGTAATTGCTGACTGTAAAAAAATTGATAAAATATTATTTTTTATTCAAAAAAATCTATGTCAACATAAGTTAATGGTAAAATTGACAGAATTGGACGACGATGACCATTTTGGTTCACTT
Source organism: Pelargonium myrrhifolium (assembly GCA_036897405.1). NCBI lineage: Eukaryota > Viridiplantae > Streptophyta > Magnoliopsida > Geraniales > Geraniaceae > Pelargonium > Pelargonium myrrhifolium. Next base: position 841 of record JAYMTK010005019.1, on the reverse strand, counting down.
TTGTATACTATAGTGACCAAAGTGGTACATTTTAAAGTAAAGTTACTAAAACGGTCAAGGTTGAGATGGACGTTAGGAGAGCCATCAAGAGGAAACTAAGGATCTAGACGGTGGGGGGACGTACCTGTGGGGTGGAGTTCAGATATGAAAAGCTCCCGCACTTTTGTTTTGCGTGCGAGATTATGGGCCATAGCGAGCAGGAATGTAGGGTGGCGTACTCACTTGAGGAGGATGGTAAGGTGAGGCCGTACGGGGCCTATTTGCGTGCTCAAATGGGTCGGGATCATTAGTTAGGGTGAACAAGTGGATCCGGACTAAGGAATGGAAGTCCCCGTCGGATGGCGAAGGGGTTAGTTTAGAGATGCAAATAGACACGAGCTCAGGAGGGGAATTTACTGACGTGATATCCACCATCTTCCCGTCAAAGCGTAGAAGGCCGGTGGCTACAGAGGATGGGTGGTCTGGGGAGAGTGCTGAAGGTGGCACTGAAGGGCCATCAAAAAATGGGTCGGAGACCGTCGAGGTGGGACTGGACGGGGCGCGGGAGTGATGGGTGGTAAGAAGGGCGACCGGTTGGAGCGGGTGTGGCCGCGGGTTACTTGTTTTGTTTATGTTTTATTTAGTATTTGGTCATTTGTTTCTCGTTCTTTCATTGCTTCCTAGACTATTTTCCTAGTTTCTGGTTATTTATGTTTTAGTGTTTGGTTTTTTGGATTGGCCGATTGGTGGGTGTTTGAGCAAATTTGACTGCGGTCAAACTTAGGCTCAAAGCGGTGTCGTCTTGGTCTTCTTCTCCGAGTCAAGGAAGGAATGAGTATCAGTCCTGGGTCTCGGGTCTTCG
>JAYMTK010005018.1:0-10585 GCA_036897405.1 Pelargonium myrrhifolium | reverse complement strand
AACTTCTCCTTAATTTTTCTCAAAATAGAAAGGAGGACACTCATTTTGGGACGGAGGGAGTAATACTTTGGAGGAATCTTTTTGTACAGAAACCAGACATCAGCAGCTGCAGCTGAGATGCTCTATCTGCTCTAGGTGGTCCATGCATAACAACATTATAACCAGTACCAAGTACAACCATTGCAATGTCATATACTCAAGTATGATTGTGAAAAGGTTGGGTAAAATTAGTCTTCTTCTTAAATTGTTTTAAGAAAAACAATTGGGTTTATTGTGTGTTATCATAAAACTGCATGATCACTTAATTATTCAGAATACGCAAAACATCTATTAAAAGAATTCGTGAGGAAGAGCACGGAGCTGTTTCTCTGGGCAGACACGTGCAACGTTTGGTAAGTGACAACATATATAGTGAGTTTGCGAAGAAATATGAATTAGAATTTAGAAGACATAAAAAGAAAGAGAAGTTTTAGGAGAAACAAATAAAAAAAATAAAGCCTTACGGTGTGTGTATAAAAAGGACCGACCGAGAGGGACATCACATTTGAATACGAAACTAAAGTTGAAACATTGTCTAGCTTTTCTTCTAACGATTCATATGAGAAGTTGCTTTCAAACTGGTGTGCAAACTCCCGTATAATTAGGCAAATTTGCCTTGCATATTTCATCCAATAAACAAAATACAAATTTGGATCCAAACTCACATTTTTTTAAATCCGATCCAACTTAAAATCAAATCGACCCGGTGGGATGAATTTGCTAATTTAAATTATTGAAATATAGTCAAAAATCAAAAAAATATATGATCCTAACTAACATCTTTCACATCAGATGTCGTAACTTACTGGGAAACAATTCCTTCAAGTATTTATCACTTTGTCCGAGATTGTCCAATGTGTTCGACTAGACAATTTATGTATTTGCTTAACTTAGTGACCGATTATAAGATATCCGATTGGAAACACCTTCTCAAACTCGCTTCAACGAGCTCTTTTGGGTCCTCTATCGTGGCCTCTCCAATTCACCTGAAATTATCCGATCCAAAATCCAATTGGGACTCCAGTTTATTGCATATGAGATTGTGGGCTGGTAAAGCCCAATTTTATATTAGCCCATCAGAGCGGCCCAAAATTTAAATGGCCTTATCGCCACGCGGAAAGTACATAAAAACCATGTGGCGCTTGTTTGCCTGGTTCAAAACACAAACGCTACAACGGACAAATAAATTGCAGAACCCCCAAATTCAGTCTTCGAGATCTCGAATCCATGGCCTCCTCAGAAGCTATGGAGGTGGACGATAGCTTCAGAGCTCGGGTGGATAAGGTATTTGGCTCACTAGCTTCTTCAAAATATTCTCCAGCTTGGTCTCTCACGGACGACAAGATCGGGCGGCGAGAGTGGAGGCGCGACAAGGACACGTCCGACAGAGATGAAACTCCGTGCTCCTCTTCGTTTGACGGCTTTTTACCGAAAGATCGGAAGGTTTTGCGAAGAACTCGTCGCAAAGAATTCGAAGACGGTGACGGCGGCGACGAGCAGGATGGTGACGATGCTTGGGAGATTAGATCTTCGATAGGTCTTGACCCTACTCTCGATCGCGAGGTATTTTCTTATTCTCCTTTTAATTGTTTGATTATTGATAAATATATGTTATTCATGGAGTAAAAACTTGAAGCTGTGGCTTAGTTATATTATTTGGCTGGAGATGTAGTATAGAGCTAAATTTGTTAAATGAGCAAAAAAAAAAAAAAATGCATTTTTCCGCATTCGTGCCATGCTCCTCAATTAGATGTTGTCAAGTAGCTAATTAAATTTCATAAAGTGTAAATTATCTGGCTGGACATAGATGTGATAGTGATACAGAATACTGGGTTTAGATCTCTTAGTAGCCAGGACTTAAAGATGGTTATCAAAATGTTGTATGTTTATTGGAATACACTGAATCTCGTGGTCCATTAATCCATTATACATGTTTAGTGCGGTAACACAGTAACACACACTGTTGGAAGTGGTTTTCTGGAGCCATATCTTGTTTGGACTGAACAGTGCAATATGGTATTTTGAGGGAAAAATTAGTTCCATCAAGGTTCTTACTGCAGTTATGAGGTTTATGGATGTTCTCGAGTTAACATTTCTGGGTTTACCTCAAGTTCCTGGATTTAGGCTAGATATCATCACATAAACTAGAGGAAAAGGCTAGAATACATCACGTAGGTGCCTTTAGAAATTCTAAAAATCGGGAATGTTGGGAAGTTATGAATGTTAGATTGTTAGTAGTGATGTGTGAACACGTGGACAAAAATACTTCATGAAAATCTTGCCCAATTACAAGGTGTCTTGGTTCTGCATGTCTTCACACAGGTCAATCCCTTATATGGAAGGAAATTGATATTATACAAAAAACGAGGGAATTTGTACGACTATTTTGCTAAATTTCGAATGCCTTACTGCTTGCTTATGTTTTTGTATTCTTTAAAATGTCTTAAATTATCCATGGTTGTATAAAATTCCAGAAGTTTGTGACAGTAATTGGTTAGTATTGCAATCTCTGTACAAGTTTGCCTATGATGCTTGGACACTCTCATCTTCTCAACGTACCCGTGTACGATACTTATCCAACACTTGCACTAAGACATTATTCGGATACGTGTCGAACACTTGATTTAACACGTCCCCCATTTTTTAATAATGTTTTTACGTGGACACGTATCCGATACCTTACAATATACGATCCCCCACTTTTTTCTAAAAATGAATTGGTTGAACATCTTTGACACGGTAAAACACATTGTCGAGCATGACTTTATGTAACTTATACGCAATAATATAGCAAATATAAGTTCTCATTTATTATTGTTGAACGTATTCTTATTGTATTGTCTCTGTCTACGATTTTATAAAAGTTGTGTTGTCGCCTATTCATGTCTCGTATCTCGTACCTGTGTCTATGCAACAGCACAGAGGTTTGCACATTGATGTTCTTGATGCAGTTACCAGTTCCTTTTTCTTGAAATAATCAGCCCTTGCTTCCCTGGTGGTCATTTCCCGAGATATTGAATCTTCTTTTCTGTTTTATACCTTTCAACGTGCAGGAAGAGGAGGATGAATATGACAAAGTGGCTTCGGGTAGAGAAAATTCTGGTGATCGCCTGTATTTGAGGAATGTTACTGATCATGGGGCTTATTTGAACTCGCACAATGTGCTTCCCAAAACCAAGGATCCACGTGCCAATCGCTTGGCAGCAAAAATCAGGCTAAAAGAAGACGAAGACGAAGCCAAAAAAAGTAGTCCTTCTAAGGCAAATGTTGCAGAAGCTGAGGAGCCACATGTAGAAGCATCAGAAATTGATTCCCAGCCGAATTCTATACCGAAAAGGAAAGACAGGGATACAGTTTCCAAGTCACGTAAACGTGTCAAATTCAACTCTGGTTTTACAGAGGCTGGTGAAACGCAGGATGCAGGGACCTCATCCGAGACTTCAATAGCCCTGCAAAATGAAACTGCTGTAGCCCAAAATAGTAATAGGGTTCCAGATTACATTCTGAATCCTTCAAAGTACAAACATTATACGTTTGATACATCTACTGATGATTGTGTATCCAACAAGTCCAACACTGAAGCTTGTATGGACTTCCTTGAGCTGGTCCAAAGATCAAAGCCAGCAGAGACTGGGACTGAGCTGGATTATGCTTCAGCTGAACATCCAAAATCAGTGACTTTTATTCCAAAGAAAAAGTGTAGCAACAGTGAGGTAAAGCAACACAAGGAATATCCTGATGCACAATCAACAAACCGAGCAGGTTGCCCCGTTGGCATAGCAGCTCAAGAAGTTGAACAAGATGAAACCAGTGCAATGGATGAAGATGTAACCGAAACAGAAGAAGCGGACAAGAGAGTCTCTCTTCAGAAACCAAGTCGTAGGTTTAGAATAGCGTCGAGCTCTGATGACTGATTCTCGAAGTTGTATGTTGTACAGTTAAGTTCTTGCCTTCTACCAGTGTCATCAAGTGTCTGTAGCATTCATCTTTTGTGCTTTGTTTCAACAGGTTGGTTGTTTTTTCTCAATGGTATGAAATCAATGCTTTTTTCATGGAAATCTTATTGTGTATACTGTCTATAGGAAAGCAAAACAAGAAATCAAGTGCATAACACTTGAGTAATTTAGTTATGAGAACCAATAGTCTGTACAATGACCAAAACATTCACAAGGGAACATAAATTAATAAACAGCAACTTGAACATATAATAGCAAACAGAAAGGTACTCGGCCTATAAGAATTTCTGTACTTATTTATGTGTATGGAACCTATAATGACAATCAGTCAGAAGAATATAAAGTGAAAACTGTGGACTTCCAATAAGAGAAAAACAAACCTATAAATAAGAAAACAGTTTTGATTTTGAAGGCAAATGATCCTAAGATAAATCATAAAAATTTGAATCTGTCAATTCTCCAGCCTCTACTATTGTCTCTCTTCCATCTCCTGGGTGTTGAGCACTTCTTGTTATATACACTATATTTTGACTGCCTTTCACTACAACTTATCTGCAATTTTCCCCAGAGCATCCGCGAGCTTATTCAGAACAGCAACTAAGCTATCAGCATGGTCTTTCCGCTGCTCCCGCTCCAATTGGAAGTTGGAGTTTTGGGCCTCGAGTTGGGCATTCAGCATTTTACCATTCCTTTCCATGATGTCAATCAATCGACTCTGTAAGCTGGTTGCTTCCTCATCTCCTCCATCTGTGGCAGTCCGTTTCCGTTTCCGTCCATCTTGAGAGGCAGATCCTAATTCAGGAGCTGAAGCTGGCTGTTTCTCGCTTGATGTTCCTGGGTACCAAGGTGAAGAAGTAGGCTTATTGTCAATGAACTCTATTGCTACTCCTATGCAGTACTTGTAACTATAAGACAATTGCTATTCAGGACTCAGATGACAAGGACATAATCGTATATCAACCAGGTAAATGCAAGTTACAAGATCTCAGCAATACACTTCTTTTTCCAATGTACTTGAAGATTGCCGCAACTAGGCAGTCGGATACTATATATTCCCTGTCCCAAAATAAGTGTCCCGTTTCACTTGCATTTGTCTCAAATTGAGCGTTAAAATTCCTTTCTAGGAAGTTAGATATGCATATCAATAATTTCCCTATAATAAGTTAGCTAGTGTCCTTTAAGTTTGTTACAAAACATAAGGACATAAGAGAAAATATACAGCACTATCTAATCTTTTCTTAATTTTTCTCAAAATAGGAAGGATGACCCTTATTTTGGAACGGAGGGAGTATAACATTCTGATACGTCAAAATTTTCTGCAACACAATATATCTAAAACATGGGTTTTATGATAGCAGCAACGTTGTACCTAAAAAGTCTTTAAACAATGAAGTTACTAATCAACATGCTGTTCAATTTACGGTGTGGCAAAATAATTAACTGACCTCAAACCATAGGTACAGGGGAAGACAATCAATAAAAGTTTCTAAGGAATGAATGAGAAGCCCTAAACCACAATCGATACATAATTGATTATTGAGTACCAACAAAGCAACGAAAAGTGATAAACAATATTCAAGGAATTCGTAGCTAACCATTATACCATATAGTCTTCCAGGTTCTTGGACAATAAAAGGCACCTCAACTCAGTTTACTTTAGTATCAGCTATCAAGAGGTTGCTCAGGCCCACCACCAACCAAAGTGCAAAAGTCCAAAGTACATTCAGCAACTTACCCTTGGAATTTTTAGCCAAAACCATAACTATAGACTTAAAACCCCTAGCACAATAAATGATATTCAAGTGAAGGGATGTGAAATGGATGTTAAAAGGCACCCCGAATTCAATGTAGTTGCGATAGGTTATGTCATTCGTGGGGCTCGTCAGTGCGTGTATCCCACCAACGTTAAATGTTGGAAGGTCAAAAAACAAGCATCTGACTCCTACCCTAAGCAATTCTTGAGGGTAGAGAGGTTGGGGGAAAGAGACTCAGATTATTAGCATTAATTGTAACCAAGAGTTTATGGCTATCAGTTTAACTAAACCTATCATGACAAGTTGACAACAATGTGCACCGAAACAAACCATTCAGAACAAATCTCAGTAACCATATCACCAGAATAGAAAGTTAACAAACTCGAATCACTTTGAATTATTTCCTAATGTCATGTTATAGTAACAGGTAAAGGAGAAGAAATGGAGATCAGTAGTGGCATTACCTTGAGCTTGAGAGGGTCTTGGACCACTTTGATCCTGAGAGGACCTTGGAATTGGTTGATACTGCTTTTCTGTAAGTGCCAAAAAAACAAATAACAAGTAAAAAAACAGTTTTACCAGAGTAAACAAATGAGATCAAATGGTACCCAGAATCATATTATCCATTGCAAATCCAATATCACCAACTTCCCATGAAAAAGCATAAAATGTTCCACAGTAAAAACTTTATAATAATCCTACAAAAAAACTCAGACCAGCCAATTCGAATAAAAGAATCCCACCAGAAGGGGAAAAATATATTTATTTATTATTTTCTGCAAAATGGGTTATCATTTTTATATAAGAAAATTGATGATCCACATATTCCAATAAAATACAATCCACTTCCACTTCCATAATCAAAATTCAGTTTCAAATCAATTTCAATCAATCACCTGAAATTGGCATAGGAGCAGGAATCGCCAACGGAATCTCCTTCTCGGAGCTCCCACCACCGTCCTCCTGGTCCGAGAACAGCCCTTCCTCCGCCGCCGCGCTCCGGCCGCTATCGAACACCGCCTCCTCCTCCGCCTCCACGGACTCCTCCTTCGCCACCACCGCCGAAGGCGGCGCAGCCAGGGACAGAATCGGCAACGCCGGAGAAACCGCGGGAGCTCCGTCGAGAATATCATAAACCTCCCTATCGAAAAAACCCGGAAGCTTCCTCTCTCTCCTCAAATCGTTCCTCATGACCCAAAACGACTCCGTTTCCTCCTTAATCTGCGACTCCCACTCCTTGATCTTCTTGTAGTCCCCGGCCAGATTGCTCCACCGCTTCCGGCACTGGACCGGTCCCCGGTTCACCCCGTGCCGTTTACAGTACGACGAAACCGAGGCCCACTTCGGCTCCACCTGACCCGACCCGAACGCCATCCCCGCCGTGCGGCCCCTCCGGACCCGATTCTCCGCCACCTTTTTCCCCTGTATGAGCACCAGAATCTCCTGCCTCGTCCACCGCGGGAGCCTCGGAGCTCTGCTCCCGTCATCGGCGACGGTGACGGCCGCGCTGTTGGAGGCGGCGGCGGCGCCGTCAACGGGGGTCGCGGTGGCGAGGCTGAGCTGTTCCAGAGCCATAAAGTCCAAAGCAGTAATGCGCTTAAACGCACGTGACTAAAAAACGGGTGGGTCGATATTAACGGCGTTTCGAAAAACGGCCCGTTACGGCGTAACAAAAAAAAAATATTTTTCTTGTTTTGAAGGAAATGAGAGAGTGAGAGAGAGAGAGAAACAGAGAGGTTTTGGGATTTGGGATTTGGGAATGGGAATTGGTAGTGTATTTGGGGGAGGGTTTGTTTGTTTGTTTTTACTACTATAGAGAAATTTGACCCAAAACCCCTAATGAGGGATATATTTGGTATTAATTAATTTTTTGGTCATATCATTAAGCCCACAATTAATGGGATTTCTCATTTTTCTAGATTGAGAGGTTACTTCCTTGATTTGGGCATCTAATCTTTTAAGGGCACACCCAATCTCCTTTGCTACCACCAACACTAGAAAATAAAATCAAAAAATAAACACCCACTATATAAGGGTCATTTTCTTGGGTAGAATATGGTATTTATACGCGTTTATTGGGCCACCTCTTTTCTTTGTTTTTTATATTTTTGGTCCAATTCCAACCTATTGCCTTTTGTTTCTATTGCACTTTACTATACTTGTTTATGTTTCATATTTTTACTGTTTTGACTTTTTTCTTTGGTCAAACCCACTCATGCATTCACTTCTTATTCATATAATATTGTAGGGATTTGTGAGAGGGGTTTAGGCATAGATAAGAATTAAAGTATACAAGTGGAAAGTTTATAAAATTGTTAATGTCATTCGACTATTTTGTTGAGTGCGCTCAGTATAAAAACAAAATCAAATTTTTCTATTTGTAAATTTATCTTACAATACCGATTGCAATATGTTTGTATATTGATTATATGTCTTTATACAAGATTGAAGATTGTTCAACAACATAATCAAGATATCGACTCTAGCGTGACAAATTATAAGGCTATTACTACATGCATTATTCATGTCCTATTTGATTTGTATGTAAACAAAAAAGTAATAGCATTTGCTCTTCTTTTAGCCTCGGTAGGTAGGCAAGAAAAAAATCAATTGTGAATATGTAATAATCTCGACTTTTGTTCGCTCTATTTGTAACTGATATTTTTATATTATTATATTAAAAAATTGTAGTGGATTTATTCATTTTATGTGAGCAATGGTTGGTTTGTATCAAAGATTATGGTTGGATTTGGGTTATAAACTTTCAAGAAGCTTGTGTGAATGATGACTTCAAAATATTGGAGGAAACTAAATTTAAGTTGTATTGTAAAATATTTGACTATTTGTAACTTTGAACATTTCACTATGTTTACACAGATAAATGAAACGATAAAAGCAATGCGCACTATTAGATGATATGGGCACCCTACCCTACCAATAAGAAAAAGAAAAAAAAAAAAACTTCTCCACCTCTCTTGTCTCTCTCTTTCTCCACCACTCTTATCTAATTGAATCATTTGCCTTAATCTTTCACTTAATGGCTAATTCTTAGGGATGGCCCTCCATTAAAGCCACTTTTGTTTTTGCTGTTTAGGGTTTGGAAAGAAAATTAATGAGGGGTGCTAGAGTTGGAGTTCCAAAAATGCCCCTACCCATATCCAATCACCCTCTCCCCATGACTAATTGAATTGAATTAGCACATATTTAATGACGAAAAAAGGGAGGTTATAGGGATGGGTTTGGAAGCACATATCTCATGAGGGATTGTGATTTGGAGGGTTAGTAAAGGGTCATATTCTCCTTGTGATCCAGTGGGGACCATCTTGATGCTCATAGTGCCCTCTCATTTTCATTTTGGTCTTACTCTTTGCACCATTCCAAGGGGTTACCTATGCATTGTGGACATCCTTTATTAGATGATGGTTTATCTTATTACATATACTAAATCATTTCTTTAATTTTGTTTTTGTAGAGACCTCACCTCTTTTAATCACCATCACTTTTACTCATTTCATGAAATTAATATTTGTGATTTCAATTTTTTAAAGATTGTATCAACTAATTATGAGTGATATATATGTGTCCTTGAGATAACATTCAAAAAAAAAAAAAAAGTACTTCATTTTTTTTAAAAAATAAGTGTTTTGCTTATTTGTTAAAAATATTAGCTTTGCATGAATTACTAATAGTGTCATTATATTAAATTAATTAGTATACTTTAGATTTATAACAATACATTTGCATGGGAATGATAGTGAATCCTTGCTTGTTAAGCTTGATTTTAATGAATAAAGCTTCTTGTTTCCATAAAAAAAAAGTGAAAATATATAACATTAACTGTTTTTTTTTTAATATTTCATAAAACAAAAAAATAAGACACTAGTCTTATATTTGTAAAATGTAACATAAGAGTCAATGTCTTAATTATTTTAAAATATATTTTTTTTTCATTTTTAAGTTTAAGTTAAAAAATTAATATATTTGTAAAATGTAACGTAAGACTTTATATTTTATACTTATTTGTAAAACGTAACGTAAAACTCTATATTTTATAACTTATTTTGTTAATTGGGTTATTGACTTGACCGATTTGATTAAATATGCAAACATGTAAAACAACAAATTAAACTGAAGAAGTAAAATAAACTTTCGACCAATTAGAGGTAAGTGATAGGATCGTATTTGTTGAGCCAAAGTAATTCATCAATGTTACAATTGATCCAAAAATTTTAAAACAGTTACATACATATATAATCATTTTAACTCTATAAATCATATTGCTAATTAATTTTTTTTTTTTTTTACAATACATGTGAAAGAGTGAGGTGACAAATCAAGCTAGTAAACAAAAAGAAACTTCTGACCAATTATATCAAAGTTCCTTCCATTTTTATAAGTTTTGGATGACTACTATAGGAAGATTAATATTCATGATTACAAGGATACATATTTTTCTTAGTTGTAAAGTGTCAATTTACCCAGGAAAGCAAATTACTATATTTCTCTTCTATTGTTTGTCGTAGTATATGACATCATCTCACGATTCTTTCTTGTCACTCTCCTTCTTCCGGGAGGTCGGGGTGGTGTTTGCTCATTAGACTCATTGTTTAGATGTATTAGTTTTATAATTGTGCACTTCTCCTTTTGGGATTTGGTACTTTCATTCCGGTCATCTAGATTGTTCTTGATAAAAGTATCACTTGCTCATAAAGAATAAACTCTCCGATGTATTGAAAAACCATTTTATTTATTTCAGGAACTCAAAATTTTAAAATGCATCAATAACATGTCGAAACTAACATGATTCCCCCCCCCCCCCCCCCCCCCCCCCCCCCC
>JAYMTK010005017.1:0-10586 GCA_036897405.1 Pelargonium myrrhifolium | reverse complement strand
TCCGATGGAATAAGTCCCGAAGCAATCCGACATCATTTAGTACTTCAAATCAATGAAAAATGATTTCGGCATGATTATGCTACCCGACATTGAATATTTTTAAGTTTGTATGTTTATTATTATTATTATTATTATTATTATTATTATTATTATTATTATTATTAATATTCTGAATATAAAAAATTAGATTTAATTTATATGTTGTATAATTAAAATATAAATATTCATATATTCACGTATAGAAATTGAAAATGAAAACAGAAAACTGAAAATCAGAAAACTGTTTTAACTAAACAAGTTTTCCAAAAAAAACAGTTTTCCATGGAAAACGGAAAACAGAAAATTGTTTTCAGAAAACAGAAAACAGAAAATGAAAACAGTTTTCCATAACTAAACGCACCCTTAGTTTTTTAGGGATAACTGCATATACCCCCCTCAAAGTATGCGCATTTTGCACATAAATCCTCTAATCTATTTCTGTTAGCAGATACCCAACTGAACTCGCGCAGAACCGATTTTGTCGTTAAATCTTTAAATTTGTTGTAAAATGACTAAAACACCCCTATCTTTTAAATTAAATATTATTTTCAAAATATAAAAAATAACTATCTCGCTGTCTTCTTTAAATTTGTCGTAAAATGAATAAAACACCCCTAATCTAAGCTTGTCTTCTTTCTCATCCCTCATGCACAGCTGTCATCTCCCTCTCTCTATCTCGTTGCGCAACGTCGTTGAGTGAAGAGCTCGCCTAAGCCTTCAATGTTGGCCGTTGGAGCTCACTGCCGGCGAGACACACAACCACTCACAACCAACAATGGCTGCCATAAAAGCCGATCAACGAGCACCGCCGTCTGTTAACAAAAAATTGAGCAGTTGCCATTAGTATTTTTGTACATAAAAGTCTTGTTCACAAAAAAATTAGATCCCTTTAATCTTTTTGTTATTTGGTCACTTAAGTAGGGAGCTTTCCATTAAAAACGGGGTTATTCCTTTATTTTCCTAGTAAAGATAAACTTGATAAAAAGCAAGAATTTCTTGAAGTGCGTAATTAAGTTAAAAGATCCCTGGTGGTTGTAGAATTGATCTGCCTCTTTCGTTTCGCTCTGGATTTACATTCAAAACTTTTAGACTTTATTTAATTTTACAGCATGTTGGATTTTATTTAGTTTCCCTCTGGACTTACATTCAAAGCTTTTAGACTTTATTTTAATTTTACAGTAGTTTCCCTTGGGTTATCAGACTTAATTCTTCCATCCATAGGTTGGATTATAAATGGAAAAAGTCCCTCCGGGGTCCCTGAACTATCTCACTTATTCCATAGGGGTCCCTTAACTTCATTTTGTTCCGCGGGGGTCATAAGTTGGCATGTTTTGTTCTTGCGAGGTCCATTCCGTTAACTTATTGACGGAATCCGTCAATATTAACTAACTCTGTTAGTTATGAATTAAAAAAATAAATTAAAAAATAAATAAAGTGTAAAATTACAATTTTGCCCTCAACTTTATTTCAAATTTATGACAAATTGCCCTCATAATTTTCTCTCTCTTCTCGCCGAACATGTTCTGTAACCACTTGCTTCGGTGGTCGTAGTGGTTCTCGCCGGAGCTTGTCCGCCTCCTCACGCGCCTCCTTGACATCAATCTGCAGACCAGGTTCACTCTCCCGGAGGTTATGGAGACCAAATGGTTCAAGAAAGGCTTCAAACACATCAAATTCTACATTGAGGACAACATGCTCTGCAACATTGAAGTCGATGTAGATGTTGATTCGGCCTCCGATAACTCCATGTCGAAATCCGACTCTGAATTAGTGGAGACTCGACGGAGGAAACAGCGTGTCCCCGGATCGTTGCCAAGACCAACGAGCTTGAATGCCTTTGACCTAATCTCGTTTTCGCCCGGATTCGACCTCTCTGGATTGTTCGAGGAAGGGGGAGAAGGCACGAGGATCGTTTCTGGAGCTCCGGTGTCGAAGATTGTGTCGAAATTGGAGGAAATTGCAAAGGTTGTGAGCTTCTCCGTGAGGAAAAAAGGGAGTACTATGATTTCTGCAATAAGAAATTAAAGCTCAGGTTGCATAATTTGATGGTAGAGGAACCAGCTGCAACTGCGGTGGTCTCTGCGCACCTTTTTCATTTGATGGTAAAGGAACCAGTTGCAGAATTTGATGGTAAATTACCAGCTGCAACGACGAGAAGAGAGAGAAAATTTTGAGGGCAATTTTCCATAAATTTGAAATAAAGTTGAGGGCAAAATTGTAATTTTACACTTTATTTATTTATTAATTTATTTTTTTTAATTGATAACTAACGGAGTTAGTGAAAGTTGACGGATTCCGTCAACAATTTAACGGAATGGACCTCCCCGGAACAAAACAAACCAACCTATGACCCGTGCAGAACAAAATGAAGTTCATGGACCCTTATGGAATAAGTGAGATAGTTCAGGGACCCCCGAGGGACTTTTTCCGAATATAAATAAATATTTTATCTATTCCATAATGAGTGTCCTTGTATTTTAAGAAAAAAAGTAAAAAGAAGTTAGTTAGTGTGATATATTTACTTTTGTATTCTCGTGATCATGTGTTGAAGGATAATAATTAATATATTATAGAGTTACTATTGATAAAGGTTAATTACAATTTCATACCTTGTAATATACCTCATTTGCAATTCACTACCATGAACTACCAAATTAACTTTTTACTACCTTGTACTTTTCAAACTGGTTCAAATAGGTCTGCCGCTAAACTTCCATATGTTAAGTGGGTAAAAGACGAAAATACTCATTCAATTAAGTATTGGATGTGAGCCGGAGACTTACAAGAGACGGCGAAGGAGGCAAAGATGGTGGTTACATGTCAGTGAAATGTTAGAACTATAAAGTACATAGTAGTGAAATGTTAGAACTATAGAAAAGAAAAAAATGTATCCACGCATGTGAAAGCCAAAATGCGTTTTCTGTTACATTTCTTGGACGGCAAACCTATTTGTTAACGAAATGAAAGTACAAGGTAGTAAAAAGTTTACTTGGTTGTTCATGTTAGTGAATTGCAAATGAGTTATAATACTTAGTATAAAACTGTAATTAACCCCAGTAACAATTAGTGCATAACTAACTTCTTAAAAAAGAAAATGGACATTTATTTTCAGACAAAAATTCAAGTGAAACAAGACACTCATTTTGGGTCAGAGGGAGTAACTAAAGTCACTGACATTGTTCTGATTTGAGTGTTTGCAGTTGGAGAGGCCAAATTCATCATCCAATACCCATTGCTATTTATTTGCCACACAAAAATTCTCACATTTTGTTGATAATTTTGGTAGAGCTTTTCCTCCCACTTTTGTGTTTGATTATGTTCTTGAACCTCCCTTCCTAGGAACTTCTCCTATTCTTCTTCCCCATAAAGGAGATTCAATTATTTCAGAGAAAATAACTCATTGGTTTAGAACACATGTTTCTATCCGAGAAATCGTGGGTTTGTAAAACATTATTCCATAGCTTATTACACCAATTTTAATCTACATGTTAGAGTTTTGTTCATTTATTTGTTTTTCGATTTTAGTTTTGCGCCAACTTCACTGTTGGGAGCAACCTCTGATTTCATTCGATAAGTTGGAGATTTAGAAAGAAAATTGCATCAACATAAACGGTTGACGTGGAAATTAATTCATTAGTATTCTATTTAATGCGCAAAAGTAAAATCCAAAATACTTTCTTAACATAACATAGATACATATATCGAATCGATTGCCCTACGATCAACTGCCGGCTCCGCAATTAAACATATGGTTACTAAAAGAATTGAATCAAACTAGAAAGTTGGTTGGATCCAGATAGGTGGCGTAAGGCGGCTGTACGACTTACCTTGGAAATGAGGCACTATAGTTCCATCGTTCAAGTTGTAAATTCCCATGTCCTTGCCGCCGCCCTCCTTAGGTGCCAACCAGTTAGGCTCTGGCTCGGGTAAATAAAGCATTCGGGCATCATCCGTGAAGTAAATGGAGTTGGGCTTGATCATCCTCGAGGGAGAGGCATCAACACAAAGCGAAGAGCTATGGCCTAAGAACAATGCTCTGTGCCCCAAATTCCGGGTCATGCGACATTCCAAATTGCAGGTCATGGGTGTTTTAGAGCTCAAATCCATGTCCACCTCAAATACATTAAAAAATGTGGTTCCATAGGTAAACAACGGTGTCCCAATCTCTAAATTGATCATCCTCCTGATCTCCTCGTCCAACTCCTTCAGTTCCTGCTCCGTGATCTCCTTACCGTAACCCCTTGCCGCAAAACGATCAACAATTTACCACAACATTCAACGAGATACAGCTTATCTATCCGCCCATAGTCGCAGAATTGTTTCAGAATCAATTTCGTTTTGAAAGTCGGGGCTTGACCATCATCATCTTCCAAATCCACCACCAAAATCTGCGCTCGGAAATTCACAGCAAACAACTTCCTCTCGTGAAAGATAACATCGTCAAAACGACTTTCTTCATAAGGTCCGATTCTGGTCCAAGTAAAGTCTCCAGCACTTCCCCAGATTGCCAGGCTCGATTTCATTCCGTAGATGATGCAGACAGTGTAATTACCGCCACCAGTAGAGTTTGGGCTCGATGACAACACGGCTTTGTGGATGTAACCCTCTTTAGAGGAGTCTGGTGGTTCGTCGTTGAGCAACATTATCGGGTTTGGCAGTGGGATCTTCACCCGAGAAATCGGGTGGAGCAAATTCATCTCCAAATCGCCCGGAGATATAGTAAAGAGCCAACCTTGAGACGCGCAGCATACTTTTCCAGCTGCTTCCGGGAGCATGCCATAGACAGTTTTGGAGTGCCAAACACTGTAAAACCCGCGAAAGGTGTGGTTCTTTTCAGGGAGCATCAGCCACGGAATCTGTGACGACAACCCAGGAAAATTGGCCTTGGTAGCCGCTGATTTCCATGAATGGCAAACGCCGCGGAAAGAAACATAATGTTCGTATTGATCCAAACGTCCGGCGATGAGAGCTAGAAGATCGCGGTGGAGCTCTGTCCAATCCACCATGACTAACACTACAATGCTGCTTCACTCAAATTTGTGCTTCCACGCGCGAGTTCCTTTCCTTAATTGAAGATAGAGGAGAATAATTTTTCCTTTCCTAAAAGAACAAGGATAAGGATAAGAATAAAAAACTAAGAAACCCAATCATTAAACTTTATATAGATATATAATATTTTGCATATTTGATTAGGGGTTAAATGGTTCTAGACCCTTATTTTACTCCTTTTCAACTAGGGCCAGTAATTTGGATCATAACTCATGACACGAACACAACACGAGTTTAAACGAATTTGGGTTTAGCTTAATAGTGCTCGTTTCGGGTTCGTGTTGACGATCTCAACCCGTTTAATAATCGTGTCGTGTTCGTGTCGAACCCGCATAAGCCATTTAATTAATTTTTCATTTATTAATCAACTTATTCAAGGATAAAAATATAAAATTTCAAACTTATCGTGTAATAAGTTACCATAAAAGTTAAACAGGTCAAATATATCATGTTTTGTCATGTCACTATCAACTCATTTATGCAAACATGTCAAATCAGGTCGTATAATTTTGGACCCAATTACTTAAACGTGTTAGCCGTGTCATATCGTGTCAACCAACTCATAAACGAGTTGGGTTCGTGTTGACCCATTTAGCAGAATACTAAACTTTCAACAAGAATACGACCCGTGAACACGAATTGCCGCCCCTATTCAACCCTAGACTAACAAAATTTTACAATTAAGTCCAATGAACCTGTTACAACCGTTTCGATTGACACGTAGCTACTTCGTACACATCACCAAGCAACATCAGATTCAAGTCTCGGTGTTTGTACGCCAAAAAAAAAAATTGGCTCTACCAAAATTTTCACCTTTGTTTTTCGGCCTTCCAACACACAACATTAATTATATAATGCCATAGTTGTATCTATCAGCAAACAGATATTCAAACCCTAATTCAGAATAATACACAATCATTCTAAATCATAGTTTCAACACCAACAAATCAATACGATATCAGTTTTTTTTATCAAACTTTCATATGCAACTAACCTGAATAACGGACAATGTCAAAAAACTCTTGCTTCAGCTTAGAACCCAAATATAACAACACACAAATAACTCAGACCTTAGCTTCAGTCACCAAAGAGCTGAACCCCGGACCTCAACTTCAATCTTCCAAACCCTACAACTACCAACATAACAATATTCAGAACTGAATAGTTTTGGTGTAGGCCTTTTAAAATTATTTTCATAAACAGATTGTCAAACTCTGACTTCCAAACCAGGCTATCTGTTCATACCTATCTAGTGTTGCCCAACTGTAGAAATTAAGACACGGGAGGGGAGGCAATGAATAGGTCAACAACAAGTAAATAAAGATGCTGGAAATTAGAATCTGCTACAGAATATAATAAAGTAACAGCAGAAAACTACTACTCTATAGTTTTAAACTAGTAAACCAAGAATCTGATAATTAAAATCCCATTTTGAACCCATTAAAACAAGCCCAAATAATATCATTTCCTATTTTATCTAATATCTCTAACAATTCTGCCACATAAACGCACTGTTTAGTCAAAAAAATCAAACTGAACAAAAACATAGAAACATGGTGATCATGTCTTTTACCTTGATGAAGAGGTCTCTCGCTTTGATGCGAGAACTCAAGCAAGAGCACATAAACCCAGAACTGCAACTTTTATCGAGACAGATCCAAGTACTAATAATGGTGTAGCCAATGAAAAGTGGGAGTGAAGCAGCATTATTTTCAGACCCCAAGTTTATCGAAAACAGGGCAAGTCCGTGAAGAGAAAGATGCTAGGAGTGGTTATTAACATTTTTTATCAGACAAAGAGGTTATTTGCAAAGGATTTGAGAGCTTTAAGACATGTTTTCAAGTTTTGAACACATGAATTAAAGCTCAACAAGTCCCAGAAGGTAATGTGGTTTATCTAAAGTAAGGACATGATTATTTTGGAATAGGTTCATCTTTCTGATCATATTATATTTAGCTATTCAGCCCTCTTGTTTATATTGTATTTTAATTTGAGGATCATTCTAAGAATCCCACACATGATTAGCTTATTTCTATTCATTCCACATCTTCAAATTTTAAAGTTTTTCATGTTGATCAGCCAGTCAACAACAGAAGGACCAGATATGGAAAAATCTAATAGTGATGATGGATCCAGTCCCTAACATAATTTATGGAGTATCTGATCATAGAGAAAAAAAAAATGTATAATCTCCAGTTCAGTTAACACCATGATTTAATAACAGACAAAACTTACAATAAAAACAAGGCAAGCTAAAGAATAATGTACCTCGTCCCCTTCGACTAATCTTTTCTCCAAGATATCCAACTTGGGTTCCCTTCTTTATGCCCCTTCCACCGGAGCAAGACGATCCAATTTTACATCAATTGGATACGGAGTTAGACATTCCAATATTTGAGTTTTTTTGCGAATCTTCTAACTCTTCGTCTTCTTTCTTTGACGGTTTCCTATAAAAAGGTCAAAATAATGCAATTAGTTATGGAGGACTACATTTCCAGCCATGCTATGCAGAGTAACTTCATTGGACAATAATAAGATTATATGTTACCACAATATTGTGCGCCTTTTGTGTTGGGTAGTTGCATTCTTGCTTTTGTGTGTACCTTCAAATAATTCAAATGGATCAACATCTTCAGGGTTTCCACCCTTTGTCTATTTTCCACAAAAGAAAAAGATTATGCATACTTGTGTGTGAGAGTTAGGTGTAAAGAAGTATACGATAGTTTGTGGGAATAGGGATAGCCAAATTAGGCTGCTTGTAGCCTTCATGTATGTGACTCTGTATTGTACAGAAGACAGGAAAATAAAATAACAACTATTTCCATTTAACAACCATGGATAAACAAAACTACTTGCTGTATGGGCCATAAGACTCATGATATTACGTACAGCCAAATTAATATGAAAGGCAGACACAAGATTCAGTGACAGATGTTCTTGCATATAAAAACGAAGTTAAATCATTACCAACATAATGAACGTAACTTCCTACAATCAATCAATTGGCAAAAGAAAATTACACCAATTAAAGACCAGCGTAATCTTCAGGCCGAAATAACTTTTCCACCTAAAGTGGCTGCAACTATCTGAAGGTTATGTCTACAGTAGAATACTGAACATGTTATAGGGACTGTTACTAATAAACGGTGTTTAGCCTTTTATGCAAAACACAGGCCATAAACGCAAGCTTTTCTCTGCAAAAACCACAATGGGAAAGACAAGAAAGTTTGTAGGCTGAATTTACAAAAACCAAGCAGCCAAAGCCTAGGAGAGGGCTTGATTCATCTATCCGGATGAATAAAAAGGACACTTTTGGAAGAGACAATAAGAAAAATACTAATTTAACTTAAGGAAACAATTAAAAACACACAATAGTGCTTAATTTGACATTCATGCTTACTATAATGTGCTTGAAATAGATTTGAACTGGAAATATAAAAGAGCCTTAAAAATACAAATAACATATTTTATTTGAAACAATTTAGTAAATTGGATAAGGATAATTGTATTTGAATTACAGACTGTTCTGCACACCCTCAGCAGGAAAGTAAATTTAAATAAATGTTCAGGAAATAAGGTATGCAGGATAAACATTCATACTTGAAACAGAAAACTTAATCCTCTCCCTCTTAAGATATAACACTAAAACATGCAAGAAACTGGAAAATTTATTAACACAAGAAAGGCAAATACGAAGTGTTAACCAAAATTAGTGACTAAACCCCAATCTTATCTGTATCCAAAGAGATTGCCACACAAGTTTCTTGACACAAGGATAAGAAATGAACTACCATATGTTCCACCACCTAAACCTTAATTAAGTAACAACAATCATGGCGATACAGACGATTCCTATTCTAAGCAATACTTCAACAGAATGTGACACAGTTTGTATAAGCTTTATCACATAAATCAAAGAGCTTCATCACTCACCATCCATTACCCCTAAACAAAACACCTAAAAAGCAACTGAACAATTCAGATATTCATTTACTAATTGGCTATTAGTAATAGCACAAGTCCAAACTGAGTTAGTTCAAAATTACAAGTTCTAATTCATTTAGTTTTGCTTACCAAGATTAACAGATTGTACCAACGGTTATTGTAGAAACAGCAATCTACTTTCAACTTTACACAAATTTATAAATTTCATTCCCTTCAATATTGATAAAAATAACACATATGTAGTCATTAAGATTTGCATCGACAACTCAAGAAAACTAAAAGGGAGGCTCAAAGAATTAAGCTTACAGGTTACAGCTACATAAGACAGCTCTAGGTGGCCTTTTTTTTTCTCTCACAAGCATCTTAATTGATCTTGATCTGAAATGAAAAGAATGAAGCCATCAAATTGATTCAAGCTACCAAAAATATCATCCTCATTCTTTTTTTGTTTCTTAATGGATAAAGGTCACGGTGGGGGCATTTGAAAGTGAAGTTAAGGGTAAACAAAAGAGAAAGGCCTGAATTTTCAGGTCCGAATAAATGTTGCATCTAAATTTACATTTTAGTACATCTTCTAGAACAAACACTCATTAGGGCAAGTGGTTGATTTCACTTGGTCCCTCGAGGTCTCGGGTTCGCGCAAAAACTTCTAGATGTTAAAAAAAACACATCTTCCTGACCAAACACAAGTGGAATCTTAAATTTACTTCCACTTCAAAATGAGAACAAGCATAAAGAACACCTGACACATTTGTTGAGGGATATGCCACTACCCTCAGTGCACTCAAGTGCATGTAAATTCAACTTCTATCTGCACAGAATCTAACAATTAGTTTTCGAGGCCTCTTATACTAAGATTGCTGAACATTTTAGAAGAGTTTACATGGAACTGGATTCATGCTGCTAACTCTCACAAATATCCTCTAGGACACTAATTGCTATGAATCTGGCTTTTCAAAATGAAAAGTAGGATTGACTTTAGGTCATATATCATACATCCTGTGTGCCTCCTCATTATCATCAAAAGTATGAGAATCACAACTTCATTTAATCTTTCATTTTGATTATCACTTATTCATTAACCATTCAAGTTCAATGCAAATCAAGGGCAGATCATTTCATAATCATAGAAGCTCATAAAGCACAAAGATCAAAGATTGAGAAAGTAATTTCAATTGAAGAAGAGAATTGTATTGATTCTGTAAAATTCATAGAGCAAATTTACCATGTCAAATGAGCCACCGCTGTTTGTCCAGCACCAGCGCCCTTAACTTCCTGAAGAACAGATACTGAACCTACCCAAAAACATAGAGCTAGAAATCGAAATACTAATCACACAAACAACCCAAAATGCGTTCTTTCTTTACAATGCGCAGAACACAACCAAGAAAAAAATCAAAAAACAAAAAATGTCCCTCTCCGGACGCAGAATCAAAAACCAAAATCGCGGAGCTTTTCCGATTCTTGGCCTTTTCTCTCCGAACCATTCGCCTGATGCTTCTCCGCCCATTCTTGGGTCGGACCCGAAAACGAGATCCGACTCCTCACGGGTG
>JAYMTK010005016.1:0-10561 GCA_036897405.1 Pelargonium myrrhifolium | reverse complement strand
CATACGCTTTTCGGACTACTTTGGACTAAACTCACACACTTGCACGACGTTTGGACTAAACTCACACACTTGAAAATTCAGGGACTTCCCCTAAACTATGTGGATATTACAATGACTAAAACTAACCTTTTTCCGAAGTTTGCTATCATTTGAGTCTCAAAGTAAATGTATTAGTTACTAATTTTTTTCAAAAGAAAAATAAAGTAAGATTTTTTTTAATGATATTAATATTATACATAATTCATGCATAAACAATTTTATAAAAGCATAATAATTATTTTAAAATATAAATTAAGAAAAAACAACACATTTATTTTGAGACATAAGTTTAATTAATTTATAATTTCGATTGATTGTCATTTATTTTAAGACGAGGAAGATAGCAACCTTCCAAACCGTGCTACGTATCATTCATAGATACCAATAAGACCATAGGGCTCAAAATAGAGCATGTGTAGCTCCTTATCATTATCTTCAAGCCAAGGCCACTGGCCACAACACAACCACACCAAGGTTGGAGCAAGTTGGTGCCCAAGGAAAGGACCAAGTGGGTCATGTGGGTGACAATAGCCTCCTTTCATTTTATGCAAGAAAATGAACTTTTGTGGACAACAAATTTGGATTTTGTTCTCTTTTCATGTGGGTACCAAAGCAATATTGTCATTTTACCACAAAAGAGTGATGTGATCTTCAAGAATTTGTCTTTAATGCTCCAAACGAAGAGGGACTTGGATGCTCTGAGATACGAATAGGACCCTATTGTTTTAAGCGTATGTGGTCCTCGGTAGAGAAGCGAGTCTCGAAGCATCGATGATTTGAAAACGAGTATGATTAGTTCAACCAGTTTAAGTAAAGTTCGGTTTCTTATCAATCACTCTTATGACGAAATAGATGGAAACCACTTTGTTTTTGTTTGATATTATAAGTGTCATGTTACCAAATGATATATATATATTAGTCGGATCAATTCATAAATGATCATGTCAATACACAAATTCGACCCCAGAACGAGTATGATCGCAAAACATGTACGTGGCTACATGCATTTTCGTACTAAAAGATAAAAAGATATGCTCATTCTATTAAAAACTTGTATATACATTTGAATCATTAGTTAATATATACACGAAGAGAGAGAAGTTTAATCCAAATTTATTTCATAATCAACTCTTCTAGTTTCCTTGACAAAAAGAAAAAGAAAAAGAAGTCGTATTCATATTACGTGAACATGCATCTCCTATGCCGTCATAGAATCCTCGAGCAAAGCAAAACTTGGATTAAAAACAATCACTTTAGTTGATTTCTCAATACGACTCATAGCTCTAATACCTTTTAAAACTGGACTATATATAAATAAATAAACGCCTCTACCTATCATCAGTATTTCTCCATTTTCAAGATAACATATGGGCATGCAACATAGGTACTTGTACCTATCATAAGGAGCAAATTTCAAAGAGACTACTTGTGTCCACAAATCTTTGTCACTACGTTCCTTCATCAACCATACGTCGAATCTTCGATCTCTAGAATGAGTTACAAATAGAAAGTCTCCCAATACCCCAAGCTTACTCTCTCTGTAGTCAACTTTCATAGTCTCAAAGCGTGGAGGGAGCGGAACTCTAGCAAACTTTTTGTCTTCGAAATCAAAAGAAACTATACCCATATTATTCGACCTATCCTCACCAAGCCAATGAATCGCACCTCGAAAGAATGTCTTGTACCTCCCAAATGCCTTCAAAGAATACGGACAACGACCAATACTTTTCCACGAACATCCTTTCTCGATAGTGCATATCTCAGCTACAACGATCTTTCTAGACGACTCCTCCTCCCTTCGACTCATTATACACAAAAGTTTGAATCTTTTTGCCTTTTCGCTGAAACCTAACCCGTAATTGCGAAAACAAGCTGATGAACTTGAACCTAAACCCAAACCCTTAGGCGGAGGAAGTGTAATGAACTCACTCGTTATCGGATTCCATATCAAAGCAAAGTTGGTAGGATTGTTACGATAGCATAGTAACCCGTTACAAGAATTGGCGAATTCGGGCTTGTTCATGTCCCGGAATTTTGGGAATTGGAGCTTAGTAATGAGCTTCAAATCATGTTTGAGGAAAGAGAAGTTACCTGTGTAAAGTTGTACTATTGGCTTCTCGCCGGAGGGATGGGTTTGGAAGCATATCTCAGGTTTGGCTGATCGGAGCTTGGAGAAAAGACGGTCATTGATGAGATGGAGCCAAGATTTGCAGACACATTTGTTGGCAGCTATGGTTTTGATGGGAAGTCAGCGAAGAATTTCCATGAGAATGTGACTTGGGAGATTTGTGATGGGTGGAGAAGAAGATGTGCACTGTTGTCCACCATTTTTGGCTCTCTTTGAAGGAGCTTTCATGGTCAATATTGTTGCTATCTGATTATTCAGATGAAGAGATTAAACAAGAGATAGAGCTAGGGTTAGGGTTAGGGTTTGGTTGCTATGTTAGCATTTATAATGCCAATGATTAGAGGTGGTAATTATTTTGAGGATCCGTTTGTTAGCATTTGGTTACGGGTTTCTAAAGTTAATCTTGACCCAATCTAAATAACGTGTGTTTGGGAACCAGCATTTCGAATGAAATGCTGGATTTGAGCCAAATGAAATGTTTGAGAACTTCAAGAATTCGGATTTCGATTTGAGTCAAATCCAATAGCATTCAAAACATGATTAAAACATGGGATTTCAAATGACAATTTTTACCCTTGTCATTTGAAATTCTATGTTTTTCTAAACAATATATTTGTATTTGAAATACAATATTTAAAATCCAGAATTTCAAATAAAAATGTAATGTTTGGCAAATTATAGAATTTCAAATGATAAAGTAGAAGTTGTCATTTGAAATCTCATGTTACAAGCATGTTTTGAATGCTATTGGATTTAACTCAAATCCAAATCCAAATTTTTTGAGTTCCCAAACACCTCATTTGCCTCAAATCCAACATTTCAAATGAAATGTTGGTTTCCAAACACACTGTATTCTTTTAGATTTTGGGTCAGATTGTTCGATCTGCCCTGAAAGTTGGATTGATCGGATTTTCGGTACCTGCATATTCGGGTTCAAATTATTGATTCTATTTTTTGTCCAATGATGCTTTTTGGGCTGTGTACTGAAAATTTAAATTTAGGATTGAGTTGGTTTTTTTTAAGGTACGAGATTTAGTAAGTCATTCGTTCTTCTTTTGTCAGTTGTCACCACCAGATGAAATCATCTAGAGACAAAGACTCTATTACTCTAAGCTAGAGCTTGCAATTTGGACATCAACCGACATGCAACCCAACACTAGACTCGACTTTTGCCCAGCCCAACCATCTTTCAATTCAAATCGGATTTATCTTGTAAAATTTTGAATGTGGTCGAGTCGGGTATATTAATTAACCTATACAATTTGTCACATCTTGTACCTAAAAGTAAAAACCGAAAATACTTTTCAGTCAAATTCGGATTAGGGTTCATAAGTCTGAACACGAATAGCTTAGCTAATGTTATATTATTAGGTCCCATATTGAATTAGGGTTATAATATCAAAGCATTTGTTAAATAAAACTTCATGAAGCAGAAGTGCCGAGTCCGGTGACGTATGCTCTTAAAGTGCGGGCCGTAAATATCGCAAAAACAAGTTTGCAGTTCGTAAAAAGAGCTAAATCTGTTACTAACTTTGCTTGCGCTTCCTAACTGCAGCTAAATTTCGAACATATTTCTTGCAGTTCATAAACGCAGATAAATCGTTGAAAACCCGCAGTTAAACATATTTCTTGTAGTATTAAACCGCTGTTAAATGTATTTCCTTGCAGTTCCAAACCGTGGTTAAGTATCAGAAAATTTTCTTGCAGTTTGAAAACGAAGCTAAAGCTTTTAAAAACCGCAGTTAAATGTATTTTCTTGCAGTTAAGAACCGCAGCTATTTTCCGCTAAAAGTGGTCGTAAACGCAGTTAAATCTTCTGCAAACCGCAGCTAAATGTATTTTAGGAAAAACTGCAGTTAATTGTGTATTCTTGCATTTATAAACCGCAGTTAATTTCGTATTCTTGCATTTATAAATCGCAGTGAATTGTCCAAATATTTTCTTGCAGTTAAGAACCGTAGTTACTGTACGCTGAAAGTGGTCATAAACGCAGCTAAATCTCCTGCAAACCGCAGTTAAATGTCCAAAAATATACTTGCAGTTAGTAGTTGCAGCTAAATATTTTGAAAACCGCAGTGAAATGTATTTCCTTGCAGTTAAAAACTGCAGTTATGTGTAGCAGTACGTGCTTGCAGTTTATAAACGCAGCTAAGCATTTTGATATTCGCAGTGAAGAATTTTTGTATGGAAATTTCTATTTTACTAAAAAAGGAACATATTAAATACATTGTAGATAAATAGAAAAAACGGAAGCCAAAGGATATTCATCAAATTGGTGTTTTATCAAGTTGAGGTCAATTCGAATAATGAGTATGCATTTTATAAGACAACTTCTCTATGTAGGAGAGCTCAATTCCTATAGAGAATGTATCTGAATTCAAGGATTTCTTAGTTTGGAGAATTGAGCAGATATTATATACCCTTTGAATTGAAATGTGTAAAAATAATCTTCTACAAAAGTATATGATGTGCAAACTTTTCATCTTCGAAATCAAAAGAAAGTATAATCATATTTAAACTACGGTTTTCGATCTCTACTAATCCAGTGAAGGGCGCCTTGCAAGAAGGCCCCAAACGTATAATGCTTAATCACCTGTTTTAGTCGTTAGTAATGCACCATACTCATCATTTTATATTACCGCAACTCGATCGTATCAATACAATCACATTCTTGTTACGCTTGCTAATAAAAAATAAAGTCACATTCTCGTCCTTCCAAACTTTTTTCCACGACCACTCAAAATGTAATTTATATATTTGTATGCGCCTATAAATAGGCTGGTTGTTGTACATTAAAACATACCAAATAAACAAATACTTTCATAGATTTCAACTACTATAACACCATTCCACTAGGATGAATCTACCACTATCCACACTGTGTCAAATCTCATGGCACATCCAAGTCCCTGCCTTATAAAATTGCTCACTTTTATAGGTTCTTTAGAAAAGATGTGCTAAACAAATGGCAACTAAAAAGTGACTTTCACAACAAAGTAGATGCTGTAGGCCCCAGTTTTTGACAAGTCTGCCATTTTTAAAGAATTTTTGAGTATTACTTGTCTTATCTAGTTTGCACGTGAGGGGAGTGTTCAAGAAACCCATGATCCGTTCTCTTCTCCAGTCTGCATGAGGGAGTGTTAAGGAATCGCGACTTGATTGATATTGAGGTGCGCCTACATTTATATTGAGGTGCCGAAATCATTTTTTGTGACAACTTAGGTCCCGGGATATGAACAAGAGTCCTAGTGTTCAAAAGAGAGACTTCGCCTCTGCCCTCTAGCCTAGGGCTTTTGGCACTTTACCGCACCAAAGTGGTCTCCTATACTACCACCACCAAGAATGTGTTGAGTGGGGATCGATGTTGAGACATCTTCCCACTCACACAACTGGATTAACCAACTGCGCCACATTTTTTTTTTTTGGTTAAACCATGAGGTGTCCTGACAGGGCTCGCACTCAGCGATCGGCACCTTTAAGCCGTGTGACCACAATCAGACTAATCCCCATTCGGAGCTGGTCCCGGAGTTAAGGTTTTGCGCTCCTCCCTCATCGCGGTTGTGGGGGATCGAACCGTGGTCCGCCCTTCCAAAGTCCAGCCCCTGGCACCACTGGACCAACCCACGATGGATATTTAAGCAAACACAATGTTAACTTAATTATTAGACCAGTTCCAATGACTAATGGTTGTCATGTTGTTAAAAGTGTTCAAGGGCAAGAACCTTTCGGCTGCACTTTTTGTGCCATTTCTTTAATATCAAAATCATATCATCAAGATTAAAAAAATGGGTACTTCAATCCCACTTCAAGACTGAATTTTGGACACTAATGACAAGAACATGACAAAACTTGGGAGAGGACAAGATCCACATATGAAGATCTCAATTCTTTTCTGGTCAAATATGTTATCAGTATCACACAACTATTCATGGTATATCAAATTAGCAATCTAAGTCCAAGCATTTTGGTTGATGATTGAGTTAAAAACTCAGGAGTGATCTCAATTCACACTGTGTTTGATTCTTTTCTCACACACTTTGCTTTTGAGGTGTTCATTTTAGCATTTGTTTTCTCCAAAGAACCAATAAGATCAGTTCATCAATTTTTTAAGCCACGCCGTGTACTGACAAGCCTATTGACCCAAGAAAACATGAGTTGGTGATCAAATTGGACTTGGACACCAATGACAAGTAAAAGGACAAAATTTTAGGAAGACCAGACCTCATATGAAGACAAGTTCATAGAAGTGAGTGTCAGATATGTTATTAAACTTCTACTTTTGTCATGATCATAACATTCAGATTATAGAAACTAAGTACATTACTTAGCACTGCAAGAGAAATGGCTGAAACTGCAGTTTGTGCTGTAATTGACAGACTAATTTCATTGCTTTGTGAGGAAGTGAAGCTGATAAAAGGTGTTCATAAAGAAGTTGCTGACATCAAAGAAGAGCTGGAGAGCATTCAGTCTTTTCTGAAGGACGCGGACACGAAGGCAGAGAAAGAAGACACCAACAGCAGTGTGAAAACTTGGGTCAAACAAGTGAGAGATGCAGCTTATAGAATAGAAGATGTCATTGACGAGTACTTGCTCCACGTGGCCCAGCACCGCGATGACAGGCCTGGATTCATCAGTTTCATGAGGAAAATCGTGTGCGTGGTTGAGAAGTTAAAACCACAGAACAAGATAGCATCAGAGATTCAAGATATCAAGGCATCAATCCGCGAGATCAAGGAAAGGAGCGAAAGATATGGTTTTAGTTCCTTTGAGAAAGAATGTTCAAGCAGCAAGATCAAGAAGCCTACTTGGCATAACCCGCGATTGGCTTCTCTTTTCCTCAAGGAAGAGGAAGTTGTGGGTCTTGAATCTACTAAAGATGATGTGGTAGCTTGGTTGGTCCAGGGAGGTTCTTCGCGTAGTGTGATTTCAATGGTGGGAATGGGAGGACTTGGAAAGACTACACTTGCCAAGGTAGTCTATGACAATCACAAGGTGAGTGAACATTTTGAGTGTAAAGCTTGGATTAGTGTATCTCAATCATACAAGAAGGAGGAGTTGCTGAGACGGGTCATTACGCAGTTTTGCCTCGCGAGGAAGGAGTCAGCTCCTGATGGAATTGACGCTATGGAAGAAGTTTTGCTGATAACAAAGCTGAGGGACTATCTGCAGCAAAAGAGGTATGTAGTTGTGTTTGATGATGTATGGAAAATAGACTTTTGGGGAGATATAGAGCATGCTCTTCTTGACAACAACGTAGGGAGCCGGATAATCATAACAACGAGGATTAAGGATGTTGCAAGTTTTTGCAAGAAATCATCCTTAGTTCGCGTCCACGAGCTCCAACCTTTGTCCCAAAACAATGCTTGGGAGCTCTTTTGTAAAAAAGCATTCCAATTTGATTTTGGAGGTCGTTGTCCGCGAGAGTTGGAGAAATTGTCTCTTGCCATTGCTGATAAATGCAGAGGATTGCCTCTAGCAATTGTGACTATAGGCGGTCTTTTGTCAACGAAAGACAAGGTCGTTTTGGAATGGAAAACATTGCATGACAGTCTTGGTTCTGAGCTATCATCTAATCCTCATCTCACTGATATTTCCAAGATTTTGTCTCTCAGCTTTCTTGACCTTCCTTACCATCTCAAACCTTGCTTCTTGTACTTCGGCGTCTTCCCTGAAGATTACTACATTACGCGGCCTAGACTGTTTGCACAATGGATAGCTGAGGGTTTTGTGAAGAGACAGAGTGGGAAAATACTAGAACAAGTTGCTGAAGAGTACTTAACTGAGCTTGTGAATAGGAACTTGGTTGAAGTGTCTTGGGGACAGTTTAATGGGGTGAACAAAAGATGCAGAGTCCACGACATGATGCGCGAGATCATCCTATCAAGAGCTAAAGACTTGAGCTTCTGTCATGTTTTCGAGGAAAAGGATTCGAGTTTTGACAGAAAAGCTAGGCGAATATCAATCCACAGTGAGGCAGATAAGGTTCTTGAAACCATGATTAACTCTCGTGCTCGGTCTTTTCTCATTTTCAAGGCCAATGAGAGGATCTCCAAATCCTTTATGGTTAAATTGTTCGAGAGTTTCAAGCTCTTGAAGCTTTTGGATGTTGAAGACGCGCCTTTGTATAGCCTTCCCGAAGAAGTGGGGAACTTGTTCCATTTGAGGTACTTAAGTGTGAGCAACACAAAGGTGAAGAAACTTCCAAGATCCATAGGCAAGCTATGCAACCTAGAGACACTGAATGTGACAAGAACGCTTGTTCGCGAGCTCCCAATTGAGATCAACAAGCTACGTAAGCTGCGCAATCTTCTGGCGTGCTATCAAGTTCCATTTGGTTCCAATTCAGACTATTCGGGAGGTGTGAGGATCCGCGAGGGGATAGGCTGTTTGGACAAGTTGCGAACTCTTTTATCCGTGGATGCAAGTCAAGGCGTTGGCATAGTCCAAGAACTCGAAAACTTGAGGCAACTAAACGTGTTGGGAATACTAAACTTGGCACAAGAAGATGGCACAACCCTATGTGCCTCCATTGAGAAAATGAACCACCTTGTGTCCTTGGAAGTAGCTTCAGCAAATGGAGATCAAGAGGTTCTTGATTTGCAATCAATTTCTTGTCCCCCTCAGCTTCGGGACCTCTTCTTGAGAGGCCGTTTGGAGAGGCTTCCCCCGTGGATCTTGAAGCTCGAAAACCTTGTCACAATAGGTTTATTTGCATCAAGATTAGGTGATCAAGATGATCCCCTTAAAGCCCTCCAAGCTTTGCCCAACTTGATGAATGTTTATCTCTGCGAGGACTACTATGGGGAACATATTCACATCGAGGAAGGAGGTTTTCGGCTCCTCAAGCTCCTAAGTCTCAGGAAGTTACATGGATTGGCTTCAGTGACCATAGACAAAGGAGCTGCACCTGTTCTTGAGGAGCTACAGATTGGTCCTAGTCCACTTCTTAAGGAAGTTCCTCATGGTATCCACAACCTTAGAGAGCTCAAAACTCTTGTGTTTTATGACATGCCTAGAGAGTTCACATTGAGGATTCTATCGGACAACGACTCTTGGAAAGTTAAGCACATCCCGAGGGTTCTTTTCAGTTACCGGACAGGCGAAGAGAGGCACGAGACCTTCAAGCTTGGTGACCCAAACTTGGTGAAGCACTTGCAAGATTGTGCACATCTTTAAGCCTTGTAAGTATTGCTAGTGTCCATATATGTATGTTTAGTTCCTCTTTTTCTGTGGTTTTATATGCAATTTATACAACATTGGATGCAAGATTGACCTAATGGTGCACAAAATGATTGAAGCATAGTATACCAAGGCTCAAACAAATCACCTAATTGGTCAACCCGATTGAAAACGACATCTCCTCAGATATGTCTAAGCACGAGAAAAGGCACAACAAGTTGTGCCTAAATTGGTAAACCCCTGTATGCCTAAAAGCTTGAACAGAAGAGGCATGACAAACTCTGGATCAGCCTGAATAAGGTCATTCCTCTAGAAGCACCCCCAACATACTAACATAAGAGGTGCCTCGTGCCCTCCCTATAAATCGACCATGCTGAAGCTACTCATAGGGATTCGCTCGCCTTTTTTAATAATTTTCAACCGCCTATGAAAAGTGTACATGTAACTTAGAATATTAAGATAGAATATGGTTGAAAACGTTATCTACTCTAGTTCACACGCGTAATTGTCTAACAGACACTCATATTCACCTGTAGGGTTGTCCAAATTTGGAATGACACTGTTTTGAACCGGTTTAATCTGGTCTGGTCCTCTTTATTATGCAACTCAATCTATAAAAAAAAAGTGTAAATTAAGTTTCTTTTGCTTGAATTTCGGTTTCAAATTATCGACTCTAATCATAATCACCGACTTAATCCACCATTATTTCTTTCGTATGTTTCCTTTTCCATGCATAGTATGTGGATCACCAACCAGTAGAGAAAAGGCGAAAATACCCTTCCCACCCAAAACTTTATAAATGAAAAAACAAATAAAAATTAGTAGCAGATGTAGCCGACGGCTCCATAGACGTGTCCGCATCAGATTGTAACCCTTCCTTCCCTCGTCTCGTTAAGTTCAAAATTCAAAAGCGACCTAACGTTTCTCTGTGTGTCATAAAATCGGTGATTAAATCGGGCGATGCATTAAATCGGGAGATTTCGCGTTCTTGATTTCGGTGAGTGAAATGAGATGCTCTTTGTGGAGTGCTGACTTAGGGTTCGGCTGCTCCTTGAGAACCTTCGTGACGTTTCTGGACGTTTCGGTGTCCAGAGCTATGGGCTGTTTCTTCGGTTGCTTTCGCGTCAGAGACTTTGATGCCGATCATCGCCGCAACCGCCGTTCCCGAGCCCTCACTTCAAGCGTAATTGATCTGAATTTTTCTGTATTTTTTTT
>JAYMTK010005015.1:0-10587 GCA_036897405.1 Pelargonium myrrhifolium | reverse complement strand
TAACTGATATACATTAAACTCTAATTGAAATATGATTAATTCTCTTTTTACTTCTCATGCCATAAGTTAAAAAAAAAATAGTTTCTTGAAACTTCACCATCATTACATAAGTCACCAAAAGCTTTATGAAAACAAACATTATGTCTAGCTTTTGTCTTTGTTATTTGCTTATGTGACACATTTTTATTTGATGTGTAAGAGCTTTTGGAGGTATAGTAGTGTTACCAAACAAGGCCTAATACTGAAAAGACCCAAACAAAAACCAGAAACTTAAAGGACCTATCTAATACTGAAAAAGGCCCAACCTAAAAGCTGAAAAATGGCCTAACATTGAACCTCTGGCATAGGCCTTGTTTTGGGCAAACAATACCACTGAGCCAACATCATCTAAGTATTAACAAATGATCTAAAGGCTATATATATGTTGCCATAGGCCATAGACTATGATGGTCAATGCCTAGCTCCGCCATTACAACGCATTAACTTTTTTAGAGGACCTTTAATGTAAAATTTTTTGATAAAGAGTTAGGCCATGTACAGAGGTCTTGGACTTTCAAATATTTTATTGTTTCTTTTAATTGATAGCCAATTAATTATTGACATGTGTCAAATAAGAAAGGAAAAAACATAAAATAATAATCGATTAGGGAATCATTTTGAGACACATCAATACATATTTTTCTCTTTTGAGGTTCATATATGACATGACAAATAATAAAACTAAAATATACTCCCTCCGTCCCAGAATGAGTGTCCTGTTTCATTTGAATTTTTGTCCCAAAATGAGTGTCCTATTTCCTTTTCTAGTAAGTTAGTTATTCATGAATTGTCAATAATACCTTTATAAAAGTTAGTTAGAATTACTCAACACATGATCATGAGGATACGTTAGTAAACATACCACACTAACTAACTTCTCCTTAATTTTTCTCAAAATAGAAAGGACACTCATTTTGGGACGGAGGGAGTATTATCTAAGATGAAATTAGAAGTTTATGTTCCCATGTATAGTTTACACCATCATCATGTGTCACATTGTGAATTATTCTAGTGTCGAATTGCTTTGCTTAAGTTTACACAAATTCTTAACCTGTTGTGCAGTTCTAAGAGGATAAAATTTTGATCATCTATTTGGAAATATTTTATCACTGTTACGCTTTATTCTTCATGTCATTTACAGAATGCTGATGGTGGTTTTGCAACATATGAACTCACAAGATCCTATCCTTGGATGGAGGTAATTTTAAAATTTATTCCCATTATTCTATTACTTTGTTCTGTTTATTGTGTATTTTATTTAATCAATAGTTTTTTTTAACTACTGGTGAAATATGATGCATTTTTATTTATCTCTTCCTTACATAGACCAAATTGCGTAGCTGACTATGAAATCTGTGGGAACATACTTTTATTTCCTGTTTGTTTTTTATCAGTTGATCAACCCTGCCGAAACATTTGGAGACATCGTCATTGATTATCCGTGAGACTTCAGAATCTTGGTTTATAGTTATCTTATTGAAATTATATTTAGCCCCAACTATATTTGAATTTTAGTTATGTGGAGTGTACGTCAGCTGCAATTCAAGCTTTGGAATCATTCAAGAAAGCGTATCCTGGACATCGGCGAGAAGAAATCGAACAATGCATTGAAAAAGCCACGAGATTCATTGAAAAGATACAGGCCCCAGATGGCTCATGGTTTGCTTCTTCTTTTGGAAACTCTTTGATTTTACTATTAGTTTATAAGCTTAGTCACGTGTGCACTTTTGCAATGAAGTTTTGTTGTTTTGGGTGAACAAACTTTTTCAACTGTCTACAGTTTAAGTTCCACATCTTCCCTTATAACTCCACAGTCCACTAT
The DNA here is from genome assembly GCA_036897405.1 of Pelargonium myrrhifolium. Taxonomy (NCBI): domain Eukaryota; kingdom Viridiplantae; phylum Streptophyta; class Magnoliopsida; order Geraniales; family Geraniaceae; genus Pelargonium; species Pelargonium myrrhifolium. The sequence goes on along the minus strand of JAYMTK010005015.1, from coordinate 8,726 downwards.
AGTAGAATTCACCTTAAAATGCATTTTTCTGAATAGGTATGGTTCTTGGGGTGTTTGCTTCACCTATGGTACATGGTTTGGGATAAAAGGATTGGTGGCTGCTGGAAAGAATTATAGTAGTAGCTCTAGCATCCGTAGAGCTTGTGATTTTCTGCTGTCCAAACAACTTGCTTCTGGAGGCTGGGGAGAGAGTTATCTTTCTAGTCAAGATCAGGTTCATATTCTTTCTTCTTTGCCCCTTTTTTTCCTTCCCATCAGATAACAAATTATTCTTTGTAAGCATGTCACATAAATCTGTCAGTCTTTAAATATCATCTTATGATCTCAGTGAATGTAAATTGTTGTATTTGTTCCTATTTTATTGTTTCTATAGTTCTTTGTTGCTAGAACTGCAACCATGTGAGGCACTCATGAAAGAAAATATAGTTACTTGTAGATGGTTCTTGGCGATATACATTGTACTATTAATCTGATTATTGGTTCTTGACAATACTCATTGTTCTCTTAAAATGATTATTATAAGGGTGAGAATACTGAGTAATTGATGCCATATATTTCTTTTACCAAGACTGAGTTATATACATGTGATCGTTTTGACGTTTTCTCTGATAATCCCTGCAGGTGTACACGAATATTGAAGGAAATAGATCCCACGTAGTAAATACTGGTTGGGCTATGTTGGCTCTTATTGATGCAGGACAGGTACTAATGAAGTTTGGCCAACATATCTTTATAGTTGACATGAGTTTAGTTTATTAATTTATTTTAAATATTTCAAGAGTTTGTTCAATTATTAGTAAATATCAAAGTATCCCACATGGAAGACATGTGAAGTTTGAGACCATTTGATATACTAGTATACATTATAGGTAAAAAAAAAAAAGAAAATGTTAAGAAGCATGCTTGAACCAAATCAACTAGATCTTAGTTTTTTTGTGTGTGTGTGTGTTGAGATTTGAGAGAGAGAGAGCGATTTTTGCTACACTTTCTACTATTGATTTATTGAAATAATTTATATGTTATATCTCTTATGTGTTCAATTTTCATACATTTGACCTTTAAATCATTGGGGCAGGCTGAGAGAGACCCAATGCCATTGCACCGTGCAGCAAGATGTCTAATCAATTCCCAAATGGAGAACGGAGATTTTCCACAGGAGGTAATTGTCATAGACTATCCAAAGACCAAAATAGCTTGTTTAATTGGTTGCATTATCTTTCAGATTACCAATCTTTAGATAAACTTAGCTCTTATCCCTCTAAGCACCTACCGCCAGCTTCTTGCATAGTACCCTTATTTATCTTGAAAACTTTTTTTTAACATCATGCAGTCAGCTCATGCATTTTGTATTTGTACTTGCAACTAATTTCTGTATGCTACCATCATCTACCATATTAAGGACACTTGTCATAATGCAACCGTTCAATATGGTGGTTTCATATGAAACTTTATTGATGACATGTCTGCAGCAGCAAGTCACAAGTTTGATTCTGAAAATGAGCTGTTTCAAGATTCTATAATTTGTGCACATTAAGAAATGTTTGTTAGTTGTATGATAATATTATCAAACTGACACATCCAAACATCCTTTTCTTTAGCTCTTCTTAAAGTCCTTTGTCCTATATGCATTGGTTCTTTTCATTATTTTGTTTTACTTTTGTGTATGCGATGGGAAATTTTGAAGAAAAAAAAAGGTTTGGTATGCTTAATTATTAATCTAATATGTTAACCCACTATCTCCAGTGGGAAGTATGCTTAATTATTAATATTTTCATCACAGCAAATCATAGGAGTGTTCAACAAGAATTGCATGATCACCTATGCTGCGTACAGAAACATTTTCCCTATATGGGCATTGGGAGAATACCGTAGTCAGGTGTTACAGGTTCTCTGAGAAAACATCTAGCATGCTATTTTCAGGTATTTCATGTTCCCTCTACAATGTTGGCATTATTTTTTTCTGGGCGGTCATTTTCTCAGTGACTTTACACCTTGAGCTTCCCTTTCTCTATGCATATGCATCTCACATATGTAGCAGCTTTTGTTACCTACAAAAGTGTAGCTAATGCAGGTCTTTGGCTGGTCAGACGTCATATCATGGCCTGGTGATCTTTTTCCTAGTTATAAAAAATCGTAAAATTGTTAACTGATGGCTATCTGGATCATACTAATTACATCTCCTTTCAAATTGATTTTGACATTACCTCTTTGGTTAAAAGTTAGCTCATCCTGTATTTGGATGCAAAGTCATGATCCAAAGTTCATCCCATATATCATTTGAGTATCTTTTCTGATTCCAGAAGCATGCTTTAATTCAGTTCCAGATGTTATTTTGTCAAATACAATGTTTGGGTTTGTAAAATCAAGTAATCCCATTAACAGGAGCAAATGGAGGCAAGAAAATTCAAATAAGGCGTCTTAATTGTTTAGAGGAAAAGAGCGTGAGGAGCTTTTGAACTGAAGCAGCCAAAGAGATTATCTATTTAGTCAGACTCTGTACTTTTAGGTTGGAAAATAAACTTGATATCTCTCTCTGTATATTCTATTAGCTTGTAAGATCTAGCTTCTGCTTTCGTGCTGCTCTATTAACTAGCAAAGTTTTTATATCAGTGATCTCCTTCCCCTTTTTTTTTTTCTTTCTTGAATCGGGTTTGCAGAGTAAATGTCAATAAAATAACAATGAGAAATATAGTACATAGAGTAAATGCAAAACCAAGAGAGAGTCTGTTTATTCATTTCTGTAGTGCTTAGTTACCAGGATGATTCAATTATTCAGCAGTTTATAACTTTCCCCATTTATTGTTGTAAGGGTTAAATGAGGTGTCACCACCTTATTAGTGCAACTGATATAACTTTATATATGCATTAAACCATTTTTGTAATATTATTTTATAGATTCTAAATTGCTGTTTTGAAAATAACTAAAAAAAGATAGCAATGAGGGTGGGCTAGGCATCAATTATGGCTAGCAACCAAAGAATCTCCACTCCAGCAATGTGAGCAACTGGGGGTGACCATATATAATATAATGCCTAAAAATGTGTCATTCTGCTCTAAATACCAAATGATACAATTTCAGAACTGAAATGTAAATTCACAGAGTTTGGAAAATTGTCAAGGTTTATTCAATGACAAATGGTATAAGATTCACAAAGTTCTCGTTCCTTCTGCTGGTACAATCCACTCACAAATTCACACCTTCCACTATTATTGAGCCATCATTATACACCTTGGTCATCTTCATGCACTACTCATCATCTATATCATGCTTGCATGACCCATTTTTGACATGTATCAAGAGAGGTCTCGTGTTTGTGCATAAACAAACTACAAGCCAAAACTATTATGCTCGCTCAATCTCATCTCCTTTGTTTCAATAAGGTCAGTCAACCTTCTCAGTTATCAATAATATAAACTTTAGAACATAAGAAAAGAAAAAAAAAAAAAAGCAAGAAGGCACCACGAGAAATAAGCCAAATGAGGTTTCGTGCACCCATTCATGCACTTTTGCCTCTACCTTGAGATTTTGAAATTGGTTTTCCTTCATTGAGAATCTGTACAGTATAATCCTTGCAACAAGGAACGAGCAGTTCAATAGAGTGAAAGATTTGCAACACAACTCCAAGGCATTGCCAACTCTTGGAAGACATCCATCCACATGAAATGTCACATAGAATAGAAGTTATATCAAGTTGCAGTTGAAGTTGAGGAGGCAGCAGCGGTGGCATTACCTTGACGAATCCTATTTGGAAGAGGCCTTGCAATAAGCCCATCAGTGACCCAACCAACTGATTCTCCATCTATTTTGACATGGTTGAATTCCCTTTGCACATATTCCAGGGACATGCTTAGCCTTCCCCCTGGTCTGCAGTCATTAGCAGTACTTAGCGCTTCAATTCCTGCATTTCTCTCCAACCAGTACAGATAATTTACATGAAACAATGATTTGAGCATGTCTTGTTGTGATGAACTTTCTTTGAGCACCACCTGATCAATAAGTTAGTTCAATTCAAGAATCAGCACTAGCATGTTTCCCATATAAGGCAGCCAAAAATGTAAAAGGTTTAAGTTCAAGAAGAGAAAGTTGCCAATACGGTAGCTTTCACATACACAGTATCTGCCGTTCTGCTCAGTCAATATGTAGCCTTCATTTTGATATAGATCAAACAGTGCAAGAGCATCCTCCTTGCTTTTCACAACATCACTGAGCTTGGACCCCAGCTGTAACCGGTGCTCAATTTCAGCAGCTGCATCTTTCGCTTCCGAAGATAGTACAGTTGGTTGTGCCTAGGAACCGAAATCCACAACACTGAGTTAGACTCAAAGAGAAAGGTAGTGAATTCCATTGATTTAATATAACTTGTACCAATCTGTGAACTACAATGACCCTTAAAGTGAAAACCAGAACCAAGGACTTGAAGCCACAATGGGCTGCACTAGTAGTGCATGTTTAATCATCACATACGTTGTTTGAAAGACAGTGACTCACCTTGTATGCAGGTTTTACATTAAGAAATGATATGGCTGGAAAAAGTGGTTCCTCATCATTGACCTCCTTAATTGGAGGCGCCTGACCGCTAAGGAGATACTCGCTAAAAACCAAACCTGTTAAACAATAAATGACAATTAATTCCTCGTTTTCTTTTTGGTAATGAACTAGAAAACTCACAAATTGATGATAAAGTATCTATAGTATAAGCAAGAAAAGTAGTGATAATGATGTTTTGATGATAGCTTGAACATCAGATCATTCTTTCAGTGCACTCATTGGTCTTAGCTGCACATGAGTAGCATTTTGGACAGCTCTGTCTCCAGTACTGATGCAGATTATTCTCTTTCTTAGGGTTAATTAGATTTGTACAGTTCGTTATATTTTTCAAGACTTCATTTCCAGAACTAAGTTCAGAAAGAAATAGTATGATAGAAAAAGTATGTATAACATAATATTGTTAAATTTGGACACAACTACTCTAGCAGTTACTATGAGTGTTGCTTTAATGATTATGGAAGTTTCTTCTTTCCAACCCTACACTTCCTTGTACAAAAAAAAGGCATAATTTATCATCAGAAAAAGAGCCAAGAAATATGTAAGAGACAAAGATTATCCTTATTAGAAATACAATCATGAAGATCATAATATACCATTTTATAGACTTTTTTTTTTTTTAAAAGGTCCATAATGAAATCACGTGAGTGAACTAATTTGAAGTTTTCATTGTCCCTTATCTCGTGTCTATTTAGTTTATATTCTGAATTAGAACTCTACTCCCCTACTTTCAAGAGCATTCCCATTCCATCTTCAGGAAGGAGAGACCCATTGAAATCTACCACCATCCTGAACCCCAACCAGACTGGAATCCAACCAGAAAACTGAACAAACTTCCCACGCCAAAGAACTCTCTCATACGCAAAAAACAGTCTGATAGAATGATAGCACAGAAAATTTGCTTAGAGGGTTAGTGTGAACTTTTTATTGATTCGTGCACAGCATAGACTATTTCATTGTAACCGAGGAATAAAAGTATCGTTATCACATCAACTAATTTTGATAAAGATGGAATGGCAAACTTACTTGCTCGGTAAGGATTCAGAGTCCTTAGTTGAATGCATTGATATGACTTCAAATTACAGAACATGTGGACCCAGGTCACCACACTAAAAGAAGCTAGTGCAAGAGATGTGGAAGATCCAATGAAATTAGCCAATACTATACCCAGCATGATTCCAATCGACTTGCTCACCATTCCTTGAGCTTCACCCTTGGCTATGACCTACAATTATTAATTCTTTCAGAAACAAAACATCTTAAACTGCAGTGGTAGAAAGTTAGAAAAAACCAGCATATGAAATAGGTAAAGTGCTCTAGCAGAATTTTTAAAACCCCTTGCCCCCAGAGCCAGAAGTCTAACAGCATAATAACAGAGGATAAATTAAGAATGTAAGCTTAACAATGCAAAAGGAACTACATATCACCTCAGCAAAGTTTCTCTGAGCAGCAAAACCAGCATAAAAACAGCTCCTAGTTGCAGCCTGCAAAGTGATTCATCTCAACTTTAAGCAAATGTTCACATTGAGATAATATGATGACAACAAAAATGATTTAAAACTTTATCTGAAGAAACTACCAAATAAAATGTATATTTCCTGAACATACATATCTATGAAACAAGTGCAAGGACAGTCACAATAAAAAGGTTTAAAGCTTAACAGCGCAAGATATGCTGTAAAATAAAGGGCCCAAAATTACTATCCACCAGGAGTATCAAATTGGAAAGTTGATCCAATAAAGCATTTATTCTTAATGTGCCAGTTCTAGAGGCACTTCATCTGCTATAGAGCTGCTCAATGTGTTCATCATTTAAGAATGTTTGTGAAGGAAGAGAGTCAGTCCTTAAGAGCACCAACAGTGTCAGTATTACTATCACAACTCAGAAACCTGTACAAAATAATGGTATTTGGAAATTTCAATTGCATTGGTCTATAATGATTTGAGACTCAATTTTTGTGTACCAAAACCACCTCCCGTCAGTCACATACCTCAAAATTGTTTGTTTATTATGCATATATCATACATGTTGATTACTTGACTGAATTAGTATCACATGTAACCACCAGATGCATAATTTTCTTGCAATCACTTCATTCAGCAATGTTAATACAGAGGCATTCAATTTTCTAGCCAACATACCAATTCCTCAAATACATGCATCAAAATTCAAGCATGACAAGAGAGCCACAAATATAAATAAAAGAAAGCACAATGTTAATCAACAACAATCTACTACTAGTCTGAAATACCTGAATTAGTGCAGCTGCTGACCGTCCTGCTCCAGCAGCAGCACCAATTAGAACAAAAAGATGAGGGAATGCCGGAGTCACCATCTCAAGTCCAAAGGCAGCATTTTCCAAGAAATCAGCAAACAACCGCCATCCTTTCGGATGTACATCGAAATGCCTCCCATACTTTGACAGCAAAATTTTGCTGAGATATCCAATTCCATCTTTGAGTACCCAATTGATGGCAGCTGCCGTGGGAATCGCTCCTTTCCCCAAACCAACAGCATACAACAAAGCCTGCACACACAACCATCACACCAATTAAACACCAGCAATTCCAAAGATGGGTTTTTTATCATACCCATTGGTCAAGCATTTCTAATCCAAACTAAGTAAAGCACCTGAGTGGCAAGAACTCCACTAATTTGGCTGGCCACGCCCTGCACTCCTCTCCACAGAGAGTAATCGAGATAATCACTAGTAACACTGTTGGGAAAACCTTCAGGGAGCATCAAAGCTATGCACAAATCTCTGCAGCTCAACCACAAACTGGACAAGGACTTAATATCGGAAAACCCACTTTTCGCAACCACAAATGCATCATTGGAAGGGTCAGGGACGAGCCTGCTCCATCTCCCTCCCCTCACTTCCCAAACTCCCTCCTCTGCCTGAGAAGCGACCGTCCTTGCCAGAGCCGAAGCCAGTTGGAAGAGACAAAAGCAACCCAACACGGAGCACAAGAAGAAGACAAAGGGTGCATAATCAGACCCTCCACCCTCGCCCCACCACCAACAGTCTCCGCCGGAGCCGAAGGAATTGTTGAACCGACCTCCTCCGCCGCCAGTGCCATTTCCGTCGCCGCCTCCGGGAAATGCCGGGCAGTGAAAGGGAGAGGGGTTTGTGGTGGTTCGGTGGGTGAATCGGATAAATGGTGGAGAAATATGGTTGGGATTGGGAGTGAAATTGAGGGGAAGTGAGGAAGGCGAAGAAACCCAAGTTCCTCTGAGGAAGAGAGGCCTGAAGCTGCAGCTACACTCCATTTTCATTTTCAGTTACTGCTCTGCTGCTTCATGGCTTGGCCTCTTTTTTCTATTCAATCCCGAATCAACCAACTACCCTTTTTATTGTTAGGGGTTATTAGGAATCGCCAAGGAAATGTTACGGTACCAAAATGTACCAAAAAAATTGTTACCTTGGGTTTGATTAATATTGTGAGATAATGAATCATTCTCGTTTTTATGGTAGTTTGAGTAATGAGAATGAAAATTTAACGAATCTCTCGAGACCGTCGAGTTTTGTTGGAATAGAGGGAAGCATGCGGGAGGTTGTGATGTCAGAGGTAAAGAAGTCGACTTCGTTGTGGTAATGGTTTTCAGCTAGGGTTCGACTTTTTGGACTCCACGGTATTCGAGTTTGGGTCCCAAAAAAGTTATCCGGTGGGATTTGGGGTGGCTCGGCTCTCTCTCGGGTTCAGGTGGAACCAATGTAGGTTATGTTGCTACACGAAGATGTTGAGTACGTGAGCAGGACACGGGCAACCTCGGTTGCTCTCGAACAGACCTGCAAAACAAGGTCTCAGATGGAGGTTGTCTCCTTGAGGCCCCTCTGACGTTCAATTCAGCTACTTGAACAAAGAAAATGTAAAATAACACAGATAGTATTCTTAGTGCCTGAAAACGTACCTTGCCTATTTGTGTGTTGTGTATTTATTGCGTTTGTATTACAATTTTGATGGGAATGGGAATGGGAATGGGAATCATTCTCATTACCATTCATTCCATTCCCATTCTCATTCCCATGTAATGGTGTTTGGATTAATCAAAGAATGTGAATGAAAAAATCAATGTCGTTCACAGAGAAGCTCCAACCGCAATTGGTGGCAGAGAGGTTGTAGGTGTTCCTCTTATTGTTGAAGTTTTTGCTGAAACTTGGGAGGCTATGTTCTACGA